>VCCN01005724.1:1988906-2007910 GCA_006491835.1 Architeuthis dux
CTCCTGATCAGGCACATCATGGTTTTGAGAGGAAACAGCCCATGCTAGAGATTCCTTCCTTGGTTTTATCCAGATAATTGATGACCTCTTGAAACAGTCGAAATGGAGCTACAAGATTGTCAGTCACAGTGCCTATGATGATGATGCTGCTGTGATGGATGGACACAGAAGTGGTGTTCATCAAAGAATAAGTGGGATAAACAATCTGGTAATGTTTGTGAATTGCAGCAATCATTCACTCAACTTGGTGGATGTACATGTAGCCAAACAGGATACAATGATGGTCATGTTATTTGGGAACCATTGTTCGACACAAGCTGGAAAAAGCTGTGCCTTTGATTGTTAAGTCAGTTTGAAACCAGTGAATCTCGCCAACATGCACCTTGAGGAGATACTTCAAGTTCTCAGGACATGATAGACCCTACAAAAACGACCAGTGAAACGAGATGTAAAGCAGCTGTATAACCGCATGTTGAGTTATGATTTTCAGACATTGCTAGGATTTTAGAATAAAGTACTCCTTCACATTGACCGTATTCAAAAAAGATTATAGAATCCTAGCATAAACTGCCATGATCTGCCCTGGATTTGAAAGTTCTCTGAAATCATTTTAATGATCGAAGAAAAATGTTGGTCAGTGAGTCATTCAAAGAACTCAGTCTCTGTCAAGGATGGTATTTTGAAGTTGAAAAAAATGAATGGCTGATTTAACAGACACTGGGTTGACAGCAAAGAGGAAATAGTCATGAAGGTAACATTCAACTGGATGAAAGTTTCGCTCGTTTTCACAATACTGACGCCAAAGCTTTGGTTAATTCTCAATGTCGACAGATAGTGTTATTGCACCAACAGTAACGACCTAAAGAAGTGCGAAAACTTGGGCGAATCATACAGCTCTGATGAACAGCAGCGATATGAAGAAATTTTGTATTGCAGAATGTTAGTATTAAATAGGGTTATGAAGACCTGAGGAGCTTCTCGAATTTGGAGTATGGCGATGAGAGCTCTTCCCTAATCTTTGCATTGCTATTCAGACAATGCTAGCCATCAGTTTCCATATGCACTTGTGTGAGATAATTCAGTAAGTTTAATCTGATACTTTAGAATTTGAGAGCCTCCGTGGGTCAAGGCAGACTCTGTGTGTGGTCTAGCTCTGCTGAGCATAGAAAGAGGGAACTGAAAAAACTGACCATGAGCACATCATTCACTAATTTGCATCAGCGAAAGCAATGAAGGTGTAGTTGTAATTTTCATGTGCCATAATTTGTTAATTAAAAGATTAATGAGCTTGGCTTGTGTTTTTGAGCTAATATTATGTTTAAGTTATCTAAAACAGCATTCCCAACCTTTTTTTTTGCATGGCACACCGGTTTTAATATGGACAATATTCTTGTGGACCGGCCGACTGGGAGGAGTGTTTAACACGACCGGCCTGTGATAAGTCAACTATAAGTCAACTATAAGTCATTTATAAGTGGCTAATATACGCAATTGCATTTTTAAAAGGGTTTATCTAATGAATTTAATATTAAGATCCAAGGAAATGAATTTGTTGGCCCAGTGGTTGGGAACCACTGATCTAAAAGATGGGTGTCACCATGTCAGATTTTGGACAGAGGTGTAATTTCAGTTCTTGATGTAGGCACTATTTTACATGGATAGTCCCTATGTGGATAAACTGTTAAACTAACTAAAAAAAGTAGTCATAAAAATGAAGAAGAAAAAACAATGATTTAAACAAAACTAAACTGTAACTATACAATTGAGCGAAGAAAGCATCCACCAAGTTTGTCATTGTCATTACAATAATAATAAAAATGTAACCACCGAGTGTGTGTGTGTGTGTGTGTGTGTGTGTGTGTGTTTGTTTTGTGTGTTTATGAAGAAAACAAGTAAAATACAATAAATAAATAACATTTAATTTGAAAACAGGAACTGGTAAGTAATCTTTTTTCGGCTAACACAGCATAAATATATATGTATTCCCATATTAAAATTATTTGTGTAAACAATATAAACTCAGTACCGTAAGAAAATTTCTTCGTGGCAGTTCGTTCATAAGTACGAGTTGTTCGTAAGTCGTGGGACTCCCTGTATATTAGTTCTTGCTAAAGTATTTTATAGAGAATTTAAAAAAAGATCTTTCTTGCTTACTGAATTATGAAATGTTTTCCAAGAGATAATTTAGTGCAATTTAGTTACTGTTTGTGATAAAAAATCAATTTAGTTTCAAGTAGTTGAAATTCCATTGATTTAAAATAAAAAGAAACCCAGTTTCAACTGAGTTCTGCATTCTTAGTATCTGATTAATTTTTTAAAATTGTAGAACATTTTGTATAATTTTTTTATAGAAAATAATTCAAAAGAATAAATAAGACAAACTAAAAAAAAAAAAGAAGAATAAAAAAACAAATAAAATACTTTTCTAGAAAAGCAACCCTTCTTGAACTTTCTCCTTGATTTCCTTTTCTAATTGACTTTTTCTAAGTGCTGCCAGTAGAAATCTCTTGTGCCTTTCCTTCCTGTGAGTGTGTTTTTATTTTTTTTTCTATTAGTTCAGCCTGACCTTTTTGATCAGAAGCTGGATAGTTTCCAATAATGAGTATCCAAGAATGGTTTCCACAATTCTTAAACACTTTGGTGAAAGAGGGAGTTGGAGGGCTATAATAACTATCATTATTACAGCTGCATGTTGGATTCTTTTTCTAGATTTTTTTCTCTTTGTTATTTTCACACTGCCAGTAATTACTACTTACCACTTTATTCTTGGCTTGTGTTTACAATTGTTACCTGAAGCAAGAAATGTAGCTTGAGAAATTAAATTACATTTGAGCTGATACCATTTTGGCCAAATCTTCCCAGACTTCCTGCTTATTACCCATGTTTACTCCATGTTGCATTTGCAAATATAGTTCAATGATTATCTAAAGCATGTATGGGCAACCTTTTGCAAGCAGTGGCCCACATGAGATATTGCTAATCATAAACTGGGCCACAGATTCTCCATCAGAATAATTTTAATGTTAGGAACATGGCTTGCATGCACCATTTTACTGAGCTCTGTTTGCTTTTAGAAAAAAGCGTGTCTAAGCTACTGATCTGTTTCTTTAGTGTCTCAATTTTAAGCTTTCTGATATCTCCTTTGAATATATCATACCTGGAATGTTTAGTTATGTAATGACGCTTAACGTTAAATTCTTTAAATGCAGAGTGGGATTCAGAACATATTAGACACCTTGGTCTGTTTTTTACTTCAACAAAGAAGTAATCATTTGTCCACTTATCCTGGAATTTTCTCATTTCTTCAAAAAAGGTTCCCTTTTTCTTAGAATAAATTTTAATAAAACGTTATTTTCCTCGTGGAATTAAGCATGCCATTCAGAAAGTAAAAGGGACGCATTACAAATCTTTATCAGAAAAAAAATTGTCCGTCCTTTCTGTGGAGGTAAATTTTGTACTTGCAATAGACTAAATACCCGCTCTAATGGGTGGGGGGAAATTGCTGTGGAAAAAAAAAAATTAATAAAATAAATATATGGAAATCAGATGGTGTTAAATTTAATTCGTTTTTAAAGAGATAATTGTGACTAAGAGTTTTTTTGTTTTTTTTTTTTTTTTAAATTTTTTACGGTCTAGGAAAAATGTTAACTGTACATACTTTCCGCTTAAAAATCCCTTCCAAAAATCGGCAGCCGATAAAGTTATTCTCCCTCTTTCTACCCCCTCCTCTATGAACGATACAAAGTCTCCACTGATTATTTTCATCAGCACACATGTCATTCAGCTGAAAAGGCGGGCACAAAAAATGTGTCCATTTTAGTATGAATTTACATTGTAAATCTATTGATAAAAAGCAACAAAATTAGATGCGTGTATATACACTCATCTACATGTATGGAGAATAGGGAAATAATGGGGTGCCCTATGGTTTAGAGGAAAGAAGTCTCCCGATATATGGGCTTATATATATTGGGGATTCTGTGAGGCGATGGGTGCCCTACTTTATGGGTTAAGGAATTTCTCCATATTTTAAGATTGGTTAAGGATAAAATGACTCCATTGTGGTTCTGTCATATTTTTATATTAAAATGGAACCCGCGTGTAGATAGAAATAATTTTGATTAACAACAACATGGTAAATAAACATAAAAAGACACGTTTTAAAGAAACAAAACATTTATACATTCAATGAACAAGAAAATATGTGTTTGTTTTAGTATGTGTATGCAAGAGTATTATGTTTTTGTGTGATTGTGAAAATGCAAATTAATAAATGTTCTTAAATGTTCATAATGATTGGAAAGTAACTTCAGTCGTAAAGTTCAGGTAGATGTGTGAATGCAAAATCCAATTGAATGGGTTTACTTGTATTTTGCTCTGAGTGGACTGGCTCCAATCCAGCGCTGGAGAGCTCCACTTACGGGAGACAACTCTTATTTTTGGCTCACCACAAGTGAAAACTAGTCAAATGTTTCTAATGGTAAAAATGCCTCATGTGAAAAACAACTCTAGAACTTAGTAGCTTTATCCATTAGTTTAGTATTTATGCCATATGAAATGAATGTTTTTACTGGTGTCTGCTTTCCCTTCAATCCAACAGATTTGCTTTGTCTTTTTCATATACAAATTTTCTATGTTATTTTTTTATTTTTGAAGCAAGACTTATTGCTGTTTGCATTTAAATACTTTCTTGTGGGCGCTTGTTAAGCTTTAGTAAAAGAAAATTACATGATAATCAATACTTTAATTTAATTTAATGTGCATATATTTGCCAGAGAAACTATTTAAAAAATATTGCATTTGTTTCTGTATCCCAAAGCTTTTCTAAATTCAAAATTTTTTCCACTAATTTTGAATATGTGCAATGATTTCATGACTTTTTTATCTATGCTTTAAGAGAAAACTTTTTAGATGTATATAAAAGAAAATTTGATCAGATAATGAGTGAGTTTATTATATTTCAATTATGTAGATTTTTCTCATGAAAAATTCAAGTTTGTAAAGCTGCCATTGAACTTCTATTTATGGAATAATTCAAATATTGTAAATACTGGTGTCTTAAAATATTATTTCCATAAGTCTATCATACTAAATATACCCTTTACATAAAAAATTAATTCATACATGAGTAAAAAAAAAATGAAAATCTTATCAAAATCGGCACATTAGTTGAATTTTGGTAAAATTAAAAAAATTTTTTTTTTTTTTTCTTTCTAATGCAAATTATCACGTTACACAAATACTTCCGGGTTTATATTGTTTACACAAATTATTTTTATATCAGAATTCTCTACAATCTTTATTTCTTACTAATGACACAAAGATTCATCATCAACAGCCGTTATAAGTCCACTGCTGGACGAAGGCCTTTCCCATCTCCTTCCATGACTGCCTATCTTGTGCTAATCTCTGCCAAGTCTTACTGGCAAACTTTTCTATCTCGTCCCTCCATCTTGTGTCTGGCCATTTCCTACTTCTTTTGCTATCCCATGGGCACCAATCTGTTAATCTTTTCCCCCATCTATTGTCATCTCTTCTCTCTAGGTGGCCGGCCCATCTCCACTTTTGTTGTTTAATTAGTTGTATTATATCCTTTACTCTAGTCTTTTCTCTGATCCATGTTGATCTTTTTCTATCTCTTAGCGTTACCCCTACTATGATAAAATTAACATGTTACAAGTTTTGTTCATTTTTATCGATACATGGCGCTTTGTTATCAAAAGTTTGTGGAAGTTCACCGGTAAACGAAGGCGTCATTTTAATCCGAAAGTCAAAGAAATTATGTGTAAAACACCATGTAATTATTTATTAAGTGGTTGCAAATTGAAGAAATTTAATATTTTAGTCATATTTAAGTGAGTCTTTTGATGAAGTTTTGTTTTTATTCAGTTTTCTAGGCGCTAATATAGGCAAAAATGTTTTTTTATTTTTTTTATTCAAGTATCCTATTATCCTATTTTCAGTTTTTAAAAAAAATCTCTACCTAAGAAAAGTCACCATTCATATCGTGTGGTATGAAAAAAAAAGTCATAGAAAGAAACTTATTTTATTAAAAATAAAATAAAGTTGATGGTCAAATTTGACAAATCTGGCTTTTTGAAAAAGCATTTGGACATAAACATTTTGGTTTGTCCATATTTAAATTTTGAGTCATTTTTGACACCTATTTTCTTTCTTTTTTTTGGGGGGGGGGTGGTATGTGCTGAGAGCATTTTAGCAAATTTTAGGCCAGAAATTTCTCTAAGTATCAAGCAATTTGCTTCCCACTTCCAACTGTTTGCTCACTGTAGGCAACATCAAAGAGGCTGAAAGGAAAGAGAAAGCATTGCGTTGACAGACATGTTTGTCTGTGTACTACATTGATTGATATGGGAACATCTCATTTTTCGAACCTTTACTTCTATTATTCTTGTACAATCTATCTCATTTGGACTAGTCCATTAGGAGTTGTAGGATCTCAGCTAGCAGACAACCAAACGAACATTCTCATTTGTATGAGGATTGTCAATCTATTTCAAACCAACAAGAAATGTCTCAGAACACTTTGTTCGCTCTTCTAACCTGACTGGTAATACTTGCTAGGACCCAAAGATGTGTCAAAAAGAATGTTGACTGTTTCCAAAGCTTTCCTTCGAACTTGATTTGGCCTGACAAATTTCCACCCAAACTATTAAGAATAACCTTTAAAATGGTACCTTAAATTGTGTGTGTATACTGAATTTTGTTAAAAATTGTACTAATCTGGTTTTTGAGTACTCTGCCTTCCATCCTGCTCCACATTGAGCCAGACATTAATTTGCCCTCCTTTTTAGCATAGGTCAAATTCTGGTTATCTATGTGCCCAGTATGGGGTATGTGTCTAAATGGCTGTGTTTATATCTATTTGCGATGTGCATCAAAACATTGTATGTGTTCGTCGGCTGGAGAGATAACTACACCATCAGCTTTTTAAGTCAGATCCCGGTAGCCGTTAAAGCTCTGTTTTGTGTGTTTTATCATGTTTTGATTGTTTGTAACTGTACATGCTGTACCCCCGTAACCATGTCTCGAAAGCATAAAGCCGATGCAAGTGATGATGAAAAGAAAAATGATCACGATTGAACAGAATGGCAATAATAAATCTTGATATTCTCATTCAACATAAACAATCCAAATAGCATGGAAATAAAGCTACTCGACCTAGGAATGTAACCCGTCTTTAACCGGGAAAGTTTCTGTATTACAAGAATTCAAAAATGCTGGTAATTTCTGCACCACTCAAATAATACATTTGAACTAGTCCAGGGCGATTGCGTCCTGGACATTTGGGTCCAGGTCATTGGTGTCCCTGAACATTAGGGTTCCGGTTATTGTCATATTTTACCTCTGCCAACAAAGTTAGAATAGGTATACATATTTATTCATGTTTGTTTGTCCACACAATATCTCCAAAAGTTCTCAATTAATTTCAATGACATTTTGTGGAAGGGGGACCATGGGCTAAGAAAGAATTGATCAAAATTTGGAGTATCCAGGAATTTCTGGGAGGATTGAGAGTTTTCATATATTAAGATGGTCTGAAATATGGGAAGTCTGAACTTAGTTACCTCCCCTTCATCGTAGCTATATATGATCTGATTTTCATTCAGTTTTTAGTGACAATGGCATAGACATAGGTATGCATTCTCAGTGCTTTCTAGTTTTATTTTGTTTTTATTTTCTCAGAATTTATAGACCTATATAATTTTTTTTTTTTTTTTTTTTTTTTTTTTTTCCCTCTTCGATTTCTTTGCCTTGTTTTACTCAGACCAAGCTAGTTTAATCTGACTGAATGTTTAATCATCTCTAATGGATCAAGAGATTTTTGTGTAACAACTTTCTAACAGTATTAAAAAAAAAAAGAAAAGATTTTTATCAACAAAATAACTAATATATGTAATGTAATATAGCTATTACAGAATATAAGGTATACCAAATTTCAGTAAAAACAATGTCCTTCCACTTAACATCCAATTGCATATACATCTGAGGTCCCACCCTTGCAGAAAATGTCATTGAAATTTATTGAGAACTTTCAGAAATATTGTAGGGATAGTCATGAGCATATCATAATAATAAATAATGTATTTATAAAAAATGGAAAAATATCTCTCCATTGAAAAAATATTCCTGAATGCAACCCAAAATTAAACCAATTCTCCCTAACCCCATTGCCCACCGTTCCATAAAATTTCATTGAAATTCAAAGAACTTTTGGAAATATCAGACAGAATTTAAAAAAAGATATTTTGTGGTTGAAGCCAGGACTAATTGTTGTATGTTACTGTACCAATGATGTATACAGTCATGTAATAAAAAAAAACAGTTATTTCAGATGTTAAGTGTACATACTATGTCAGAAACCTAAAAAAAAAAAGGGTGGTCCGATTACCCCGTTTTACGAAGATGAAGAAAAAACTTTTTTCTGACTAGGACACTACATAAAAAATCTGCCATCTTCAAGTTTTATTAAAAAAAGTAATTAAGCTACAAGGCTGAAGAGGTTATCATATATTAATGTTTTCATATTGACCCTATTAACATTCTGGTATCACTAATGTCTGGCCACTTTAGGTGGTACCAAAATCTGGATTGGTCCCTGGACTAAAAATAGCTTTGGTTGCAATTTGTGTGAGGTCAAGTTATATTATTACTGTACTATTTCCTGTGTGATGCCAAGTAGAGATTTTTTTCCATACATCTATGGATACATTCATCACTGTCCACATTATAACTCCAAAGGTTCTCAATAGATTTCAATTAAATTTCGTGGATGTCTGGACACTAAGCCATGGAACAAGTGATTTGGGTAGATTCATGCAAATTACTTCCATTGGCAGAGGTATGTGCTCTCTGAGTACTTTCTAGATTTATATGGTGGTAGGTTTGTTTATAAAGTGATAACCCTGCCTATCTTGATATCTATGATAGTTATCATACCAAAATATAAACTAGAGACATGTAGGGAGGCAGAAACACAAAAATTGTTTGGCCACCTTGGATGGTACTAACATCCGGTCTGGACCCCTGGACTAATAGTATTTTCTGTTAAAAATGCAGATTAGCAATTGTAGACAGCTGATGTTGGTACGTAAGCAGGTCTTAGCTAGCAGAAGTTTTGTAGCTAGTGTAATGATGCATGTTATATATATTTTTAAAAATGTGCTCTTTATGTGAGACTATCTGCAACATAGTGTGTTATTTTGACTATTTAGTCGGTACAATTAGTGAAGCTATGCTCCAGTATGCCATAGGATTGTACAGTATACAGTATTATGATACTTGCCGGAAACTAACCCAGACGTTAAGCGATGCATACCTGTGTTTACATCAGTAAATTTAAACCTCAATCTGAGTTTAAAGTTACTGCTGTTTTTCTTTTCTTTCAAATGTAAAAACACAATGAATTTGTTTGTATAATGGAAGAAAATAATTTTTATATTATCAGATTTTTCTCCGATTCTTCTTTTTAATGATATAAATTTTATGCAAATAGATTAAGCTATTATGTGATTGAATAGTTTTATATTTTTGGAATTTTTACCTTTCTGCATTGTGGGTTTTGCAAGTTGTTTTTATTTTTTAAATTTTTTAAATTTAATATTTTAGTCATTAAGTACCATATGCGGGGCTATTTGGCACTCTTTTTAGGTTTTTTTTTTTCTTTGCAGTAACTGGTAGTTATTACTGAATTTTTATCATTTATATACCAAACTGTATCACTCTAATGGTTCTATGAAAAAAAAATTGGAAAAAGCTTCACAAAAAAAAGGCTGACAAAAGCCAGTGCCAAATAGCCACGCCTTTGGTGCTATTTGACTACCTAAAAACTATTAAATTGTACTTTATATATAAATAAAAATAACAAGCTGTATCATGTTGGATTGATATGAAACTTAGTCCAGACCTTAGGGTGAACCATCCTCATCCTCCTCCTAGTACTACTACCACAACCAGTAATACTAAATATCAATTTTCTCAGCCATAACATGTTGGGTTTCTATGAAACCAGATCCCCATCTTCCTCCTCCTCCTCCTGCTACTACTACAAGGGATGGTAGATGCATCGTTGAACTTATGGTTCTTGTTTATTAATGTTGCATTTTCTTGTAATGTCGAATCCTGATTGTTTATGATTCTAATCATTATTATTTATGTACTTGGTATTTAAGCTGTAGAAGTTAGATAATTTGAAATAAAACTCAAAAAAATTAAATAGAAACAGTATAGAAGCAAATTATTAGAATAATCCAAAAGTGCCAAATAGACTCACCTAACAACAATATTAATAATAAATCTAGTGAACATAAAATTACTACATTTGCACTGAATAATATAAGAGGTATGGTTATAACATATCAAAATTATAAATGTTAGGAGCCAGTAGTTTTTTCTCCACAGACCTTAGCCGGGGAAAATAAAGATTTTCGAGAAAAAAACTTTGTTTTTTATTTTTTCTCATAGTAAATGCATTAAAATTTAAACAAGGTGCTTGTGAAGATAGGTAATATTTTGTTTTTGATTTCCTTAAAAAATTTGTGACAAATTTTAATTAATAAAAAAAAAAGGTGCCAAATAGCACCACAATACTGGTCTTTTGATGAAATTCTTTTTTAATTTGTTGTTTTTTGGATGAGTGGGTGATAATATAGGGTCGACCATCCATCCGCTTTATATTGCGAACCACGCTATATCAGGGGAGGCCTTTATTGGCATAAAAAGAACAAAGAAAGTATATAATTCACCAAAAGTCTGTCCGTCCACATGTGACAGCCTACTGCAAAAACCGCTTAACGTAACCTCTGTCTGTACCAAAACTGGGTAGGTCAATTTACATGTTATATCATGCTAAAATTTTTGTTGCCGTCTGGTGACGTGGTGTGACGTAAAAAAGGAACATTAGAGAATGGATTAATTCTCAACATAAAACAAGATTTGACATAAGAATGTGTCGTTAATCCATAAGTTTTTTTTTTATTTAAAATTAGACAAAGAGAGATGAAATTTTACATTTTTATTTTAAAAATTCAGTTTGTTCTTAGAGTTCAATTTCATTTTATATTTTTTATGCACCGGTTTTATCGGATTGTGCCTCTCTCTAATTTTAAATATTTAAAAAAATAATGTAAAAATAGTTCTCCCCGATTTTAAATTGTAAAGTTTCACACCCTCGCTCACTTGATGTTAAAAACGGTGCACAAATAAAAAGAAAAATATAAGTGAATTAATGAAATAAAAACAATTTTTTAAAACATGATGTTTAAAATTGAATTCATAACAGTTTATGCTTTTGTCAGTTGAAAAATATTTTTGAGAAAACTGTTAAAATGCAATTATTATAACATTTAAAATTGAAAACTGGATGTTGATGCTATGTTCCATTGACGTGAGAAGAACAGTGTTTAATTTAATCAAAGTGTACTATCTGGTTTCCATCCATCCATCCATCCATCCATCTACTATTTACTTTATTAATTATTTTTTTGCAACAATTCACACTGCCCAATTAGGGCGGGTATTTAGACTAATAATTTTAATTTACTATAACTTTTGCACATCTGGTTTTTTTTTTGTTGGTTTTTTTTCTCTTTATATGAAGATGTTTTATAGTTTTTCCTTTAATGTAAACAATACAATAAAACATCTTTAAAGTAACTGTATTAGCATGCAATTTTGCTGTAAATCTTTGGCAATGACCAGCAATACTCATAAATCTATGAAAAATAATTAAACCCTTTTGGTATTTTCACAATTATAACCCACATCAACCTCATATTGCTTATCCATGAGTCACTCGATATAGCGTAGTTCTTATAGTTCTAAAAAATAGTTGTCTGTATAGAGTTAATTAACTCTTAATTTTATCAAATTAAATGGGTCTATTTACATTGCATAAGTGATCTAAACCCCATGACATCAAAGTATGCGTTACCGAGCCATAGAGAAACGATATGATTTGGCAATATTTCTTTGTAAAATAAAAACATATTCATTTCCTTGGATTTTAATGTTAAATTCGTTAGATGAACTCTTTTAGAAACAAAATTAATTGTATTAGCCATGTGTAAGTGACTTGTTGACTTTTCACCTATATTCCAGTCGTGATAACAAGCTCCCACCCTGTCAGTCCATTCACAAGAATATCGTCAATATTTAACCAATCTGCAGTGCAAAAAGGTTGGACTTCTGCATTACACAATAAAATATTTTCACTAAATCTTTTTACAAGGAAAATCTCTTAATACATACATGTAATCACTAATATATGATGTACAAAAATTTCTATCGAAATCCAATAATTAGCTGAATTCACCTAAATTTTTAAAGTGTATTAACATTTAAGTATTAACATTTTGGGGGTTGAATTTCATTGTTACATTTTTAACAAATCATATATTTACAGTTTTATATATTGTAAACAAATTTTATGTCAAAATTTTCTCTAATTTTTCATTTAATGGCACAAAGTTTATGAAAATTGAATGGACTTTTATGTAGAATTGAAAAAAATATTTCTATGTCCAAACCTGTTGCTTTGACTCAATTTTCTCATTAAGGGAACCTGTTGGTTCCCTTAATGAGAAAATTGATACTTTTCTGTTGTATATTATGGCTATTTTATTTTTTGAAAATTTATTTTTCTGATGCATCAGTTCATTATGCCATTTAGTCAATTATATCAATCTTAGTTTTTATATTTTGTAAATACTAGCTTTCCTTATTAGGCCTTTTATCTACTTGTAAAGTCACACATTTTTTAGTTTATTTTGTTAAATTAAAGAGGGAAAAATGGAGGTTAAATGTAGAGCAAAAAAGAAATTGAAATAAAGTTTAATGTCTTTTTAGAGAGAATTTTAATTTGCATCACAATTTTATGCTTGAAAATGTTAAGTGTATTACTTGCTACAACCTTGTGGCATTGAGGTGATTGCTAATTAGTTTGATCAAAATTTAATTGATTATTAATTTTAATTTATAATGGATACTGTTTGAAAGAAAATTGATCAAAATAAATGCTTGTGTAAACTTATCCATTCTATTTCTATACACTGATTTACTTGGACTTTGTTGTTATAGTCACTAAGTTTTTCGACTGTTGTACCCTCCAGCCTTTAAAGTTTTGACTTTATGCTCCTGTAAAATAATTGTATAGATTGTGATTTATGGGTTAGTTTTACATATAAAACATGATTATATATTAAAAATGTTTGGATATTTTGATTTTATTTGGGCTCAATTTATTGTTAGTGGAACAATTTTGTCTTGGATTTGGTTTTCATACTTGAGTTAGTAATGATTAAGAAGCTCCACTGACTTTGCAGCAGCAGTAATGGTTTGGTTTCTTGTAATGCATGTGGATTTCAAGTGTTGTTATATTTGCTAAGATGGCTTTAAAAACATTATACTTACATCCTGTTTTCTAAGAAAACCTGGTTATTTTCATCTGTATTATTTCCATCTATCTCTCTCTCAAAGTAGTAAAGTGTCTGTACTCTTATAAGTCGAGAACTGTGCATTACGGGGAAAACAAAGGCATGTTCGAAATCGGCAAGTCTCAATTTACCTGCAGCACACATTTTTAGGTCAAATTTTGCACAAAAAAAATTCATATTCTATGGCGTCTGTATGGACTCACATGTAAAAAAAAAATAAAAAATACTTTTACTGTTAAAGAAATCGGTGAAAGCAACTATACACCAGTGTTTAGAAACAAGGTAAAAACAATTGGCTGACCAAATTCAAAACCCAACGGAGAAAATTTTTTAATTCTTTTTTTTTTATTTCTTTTCTTTATTTCTTTTCTTTGTACTTTCAATCTATTAGACCTACCGGAAATTTGTCAGTTGTATTTACAATGTAGCTATACTGCTAAACAGCACTCTTTCCATTTGTCATAGATAGCCACGGATGTGAATTTTCTCTTTCTCTTTCTCTTAGTGCTTATGCTAGTTTGGCAGTATTCTTTTTAAGGAATCTAACTCTAACCTGACATTAAAACATGTTTTTCTTAGAGCAAAAACCCTATCCAAACCCAAACGCAACAATAAAACATGGGCACAATTTAAATCCAATCGCTTTGACGTGCGAACTCCTAATGCCAAAAGTGAGCACATGAATACTCGGTTTTGAGAAAAATTAATTTTTCAAGGTACGCAGGCCTGACCTTTATGGTGCATGTGAGCACCCCCCAATCACATTTGATTTCAGTAAATATATGTATATAAATTATTTTTTTTATTTGTGATTGGTGATGAGGCTACTCTGTATTTCCAAAGTAAAATAAGTAGGATATTCAGTATAAACCGCAATTTCTGAAACTCTTGGGGCAACTTCACTTGAAATAGAAACAATATCTTATTTTGAAGTGCTTGAAAATCTTCCTTATCTCCTAAATTAATAGCGTAATGCTCCGTCTGTGACTACCTCTACACCCCTTTGATTAATAATGGAATGAGCCATCGTGATGGTGAAAAAAGAAAGGGGAGAAAGGAAGAAAATGGTGAAAATAAGAGATTACGTTGTCATGGTAATTAAAAACGTCACAGAGACGCTACTGTCTGGTTCTATCAAATGAACAAAAGAAAGAAAAGAGAGTAAGAAAGCGGATAGAAAAGGACATTTCATTTTTATTCCTTAATGAATACTTGTAAGTGGAGGGAAGAGAAAGAGGATTTATTTTTCAGTCAATTGTCTCACGATTACGGACATCTTGATATATACTTTTAATAGCTGAAAACCACCCAATATGGCTGATTTTCAACTAGTTAGTTTTAAATTTCTTAGCAAAATTAATCTGATGTGTACTGTTACTTGTAAAATCTGAGGTTATTTTTACAATTGAGGCTTTTGGTTTAATTGCTTATTGGTAAATTTTACTTCTATTTAACAATGTTTTTAAGTGATTTGATATCTTGATTGTTTTAAAATTGTTTACATGCATGTAATGGTAAAAAAATTGTTTTGAAAATTTTCTTTTAGTGGTGAATGTCTTGAACATTATGTAACTAGAAAGCACTCACCGCCATTGACACTAAAAATTGAATGAAAATCAGTTCTTAAATAGTTACTTCCCACACATTGTAACTAAAAGGAGATATTTATGGACAAATATGAATGAGTACATAGATATTTTTTTTCATACATTGATCTAAAAAAACCCACTCAATGGCCTACCCTTCCAGAAAATTTCATTGAAATTCATTTGGAACTTTTGGAGATATTGTGTGGAAATATAGTGACTATGTAGGGGAGGTAACTGTAAAAGAATTCCTGGATCCACACTAAAATTGAATCACTTCCATAGCCCATTGCCCAGCTGTCCAAAATGTTTCATTGAAATTCATTGAGAAATTTTGGAGATATCGTGTGGACAGACATGTCATAATACATATACCTCTCCAACTTCATTGGCAGAGGTAACTATTGTCATTACTAAATGAACCATATGATGCACTTCTTCTCTTCTAACATTGTTAATAATTAAAAAAAGCTCTATGCAGGTTAGAGAAAATTGTTAGATTTCTTTACAAATACTTCATAACTGCTAAATTGAACCAAATAGACTGAAAAGTTGAAAAGCTGTTTTGAACTTGTATGCTATCAGGAGTCCTACCGTTTCATTTTTTTGTGTTATGAATGCTTTTATTGCGTTCCACATTGCCTATTCAGTTTTGATCTGAAAACCCTACTAACATTTTTCTCCTTCTAATTTCAGGACCAGTATGATAATATATCAGGACACACGTTAAGAGGAATTGAAGCATGTGAAAAATATTCACATTTCTTAAAAGAAAGATGTGCAATTGAATTGGAATATGCAGCAAAACTCAAGTAAGAAAAAGTTAAATTTAGTTATTGTTTATGAATTATGTGTAACTGTAATTTACTTAATCTTTATATATCCAAATGCTTTCCATTTTAAAAATATTGTTTATTAGAATTATTCAAACTGGCTGAAAATCCTGCCCTTCAGCCAGTTCCAGCGGAAGGCCTAAACAGGACTTTTGGCCCCAATAAGAGATCAAAACTTTTTTTTTTTTTTTTTTTTTTTTTTTTTTGTATTTTAGGGATACCTTAATTCAATACGTCTGGCTACAATGATCGTTTTGGTTACTTAGAAGTTGTATTATGTAGATAAATGCAAATCAGTTCATTATTATCAAAGTGAGCGCAAATGCAGACGCAACTTATTATTCAGTTGCAAACCTCCTGGATTTTATTGCATTATTCAGGTTGCCACATTTTATGGGTACCATAATTTAGTGATGTACCAGAATATCAATTCTGTCAGATATCCAATGCCGGATTCACAAAAGATTATCACTACCACCATGTGAATCCAGCGCCAGATATCTGACCGGATTGATAGTCTGGTACATCACTACCTTAATTCAATACCTCTGCCTATAATCAACTGGTTTGACTACTTAGAGGTTACATGCAGATAAACAGAATCAGATTAGATTTTCTCCAGAGTCCCAAAAGCTACCATAAATCAGCATTTAATATCTGTCTGACTTTCTGAGATGAGAGATTATCATTACTAAACTGAATACCCGCCTTAATGAGCCTAATTGTTTTTAGAAAGTGATATTTGTGACTTTATAGTTTTTTGGTTTTTATGATCTCAGAAAAATGTTTAATGTACATAGAAAATAGTCATTCTTCCCTTTACTCTGAACCCCTCTATATAAATGATACCAAAGTAAATGCTTTTGGGATTCTGGAGAAAATCTAGATTCCCTCACAAGTCACAAAGGATACTATAAATCAGCATTTAAATTTAATGAACATTATTCAAAATAGCCAAAGTTATTTACTTTTAACAATTTTTTTTTTTTAAATATACAGAACAGAAAAATCTGTGTGTAAATAAAAGTTGATGAAAATTACTCTTTTGTATCATTTAAATTGAATCAATATCAACCAATTCTCTTAAATGCACTTTATAAAGAAAGAAAAAAATCAAAACTGCAAAACAAATTACAGTTCATAAACTAAAATTCATTGTAAGAAAACACTAATTGATAATATAAATTAAAGGTACTGGCTTTCACCTTTCAAGAAAATTACTATTTTATGCTGCAAGTTAGTTTTAAGCTTATTTCTGCCTATGAAAATAGCTATAGGAAATACAAAATTATTTACTTTTACTTCAGTAAAGAAATTCCAAGAGAAATTATGAATCACCAGCACCCATGTTTCTTTTTAGCTCGTGAAATTAAGCAGTGGTGGTGGTAAAATTAAGTTAACTTGGTGACAATGATACCTGTATAGTGTGAACCATAAATTCATGATTTTAAAGAAAAAAAAGTTAGTCACCCAATAGAAACCGTCACGTGACCAATGTCTTTAAGCAGTCTGCCATGATGTGGGTGATCAATTAAAAAAATTGGAAAAGGGGGTGATTATTGAAAAGTTACTTCTCTTGCATTTTGTTGGTCAGTAATCACTTAAAAAAAGTCTGAATTTAAAAAAACAAACAAAAAAACAAGCATAAACTTGCATTGCAAATTGAACCCCCCACTAAAAAACTTATGGGGGAATTTTCAAAAAAAAAAGAAAAGAAAGCATTTTCCCTACTCATTGAGGAAGTGTATGTGCAAAATTTCAAGTTTCTACTATGAACGGTTAAGGCTGGACAAAGTCTGGATACATATAAATGTCAGAACACCTGAATAACCTAAACCCAGCAACATTGTTTAAACCTGTCTGTTGTGGATAGCATTGATTAAAAAGATATTTAAACTGTTACATCAGCCTCCTTACAATGTTACATATTTTAGTCTTGCAGTGTAAGTTAAAACAAACTTTCTTGGCCATGCTAAAATAAAACCGGTATGGGATGAAAAAATAATTGCTCAATATTGTTTTACTGTTGGAACAAAATCAAGCTTGACATTAAACGTCTCCTACAATTGATTTATTTTGATGTGGAGATCTAAATCTCAAGCATTTAAATGACCAATGATAGGACTTGAAAAATTAGATAGGAAAGAACATTAAAAAATATACACTAATTTAAATCTTATGTTTTTGTAGAGTTTATTAATGGAAGAATGTTTGTTCATAAAATGTTTAACCCTTTCTCATTTATTTAGTTTTAAAATTATTGGAGGGCCAGAAATATATGAACGCAATACAAGATAGAAATTACATATCTTTCTATATTTAAAAAAAAAAAAATTGTTTAGATCCTGAAGTTTGAATATAAATTACATACAGCTATAAAGATTATTTGTTTGTTTTTTAACTGTCAAACTTTTGCCAAAAAAAGTCACTTAGAAGAAATGTTATTAAGTTGATTCAAAAGTTCCCCCACATCTTTTACACTATGTTCGGGGAAATCTTAAGTGTCTCTAAAGTTTACTCAGATCTTTATTACTTGTGCATGTATATTTTTTAAGAAATGCTTGCAGAAAAGTGATAATTTTACTTTATTTTGGTGAAAATCATGGCTGAATATAAAAATGAACATTTGACACTGTTTACTTTATGCAGTGGATCACTGAAGCTTATGCTAATGATGAAATAGATGCAAGCATGTGTCGGAGATGGTTTGCAAAGTTTAAAGGAGGGGATTTTGAGCTCAAAGACAAAGAATGCCCTGAAAGACATTAGAACTAGTAGTGGGGCTGCTTAGCCAAATAATTGTGCATTTTGTAATAGAAGCATATAATTTGGTACACTTAGAACCAAAGGCAATCCCCATAAATTTGGATATTGAGCCATCATGAATTTTCAATAAGTTGCCCATGGCAGCCATTTTAAAAATGACTACCAGTGACAACTGTTTTTAGAACAATCTTTGTATCAGTGATGGATATAATATGATATTGAGGACATAATTAGTTAAATTTTTTACCATACGTAATTCTTGAGAATTTCAATTTGGATAATACATGCAAGTCATCAGAAATTCAAGTGGTGGTATGCAAATTGTAATTGCAATAAAGTTGCGTGGGCTAGAGGACTCAAAATTAACA
>VCCN01005724.1:2008381-2019183 GCA_006491835.1 Architeuthis dux
ATCGTGGGAAAGTCGATTCAGCACTCCCTTTCACAGTAACAGAGGGATGTGCAGTCAAAGGCAGCTTTTTTCCACTTGCACTGCCTAACACAACCCTTCTTACGTTTGCAGGAGACAAGCGCATAGACTGGCATGCATCTAGCATGTTCAGAAGGGTTCATAGTACAGTCCCAGATGTCTTTGACCAGCCCCATCTTCACAGTGAAGGTAGTTCTGGTGTGGACACCAGTATCTGACCCGGCACATTGGTACACTGCTCTCTTAACATGCTCCTCTAGCAGCATTTGTTGGAGGGATTGATGGCACATTGTGCCTCCTTCACAAAAAACTTCCTCCTTGCCTTGTCTATTTCTGTCCATGTCCAGGTCTTGTTCAGGCATAGAGCAGGATAATAAACCCCTTGGTTGTGATCATTACCTACTGTGGTATGTCATTCGGGGCAGAAGATTTTCAACAGTGAATTCGGTTAGTGAATTTCGCTATGATCCGAAGCATGGTACCGATGCTACAAAGAAATGTTTTTAAATGACTATAAAGATTGGCCGGACAATAAAAAAAAAGTAAGACTTTCATTGCTAAAGTTAGGTGTGACAGAACATGAAAAGTTCTGTAATTTTATCTTGCCTAAAAAAAACCTGAATATGGAAGATGGTGCATTCTCTGACAAATTATAAAGGACATGTAACCACCCTTTCAGATTTTAATGACATGCTTAAACCTCCAAAAATGAAATCTGTTTTTCAAAATTCCAATTGGTGGAGGGGCTGTGACCCCACACACTTCGACATTTTGGTGAACTATCCTTTGTTTACAAGTTCATAACTCTTGATCTTAATTAAGATAGAACCCTGGGGTTTGCACCATTGGATAGAGAATACTCAGCACTACAATAGTACTTCAATGCAGTTTGTCCTAGGATGTCCCTTAAAAAAAGTTATAGTAATTTAGAGTGGGGACCCTGTGACCAATCATAATCCAGAAAAAAAATGTTCTCATAAAATGGCCCCAGGTACTCTCTATGTAACCATTAGTTTTGTATTTTTTTGCTCCTTATCTGTGAATAAGCAGGCTGAACATTACTCATTTTTACAAGTTTTCCTACATCACCCCCCACCCCCAAAAATGTAATTAAAGGGCTATAGGCAAACCCTCATCAACTTAATGTTTTCCTTTATTTTGTTTAAAATATACAATAAAATCATGATAAAAGTGGCCACATATAAGTATCCTTATTACATCATTACTGTATGTAACAGAGGCAGTGCTTGTGGCCTGCAGACCCTGCAACTGTGGGGAGCAATCGGACATACCATTTAAACCTTTTACTTTTGTGA
The DNA here is from genome assembly GCA_006491835.1 of Architeuthis dux. Lineage (NCBI taxonomy): Eukaryota > Metazoa > Mollusca > Cephalopoda > Oegopsida > Architeuthidae > Architeuthis > Architeuthis dux. The sequence goes on from VCCN01005724.1 coordinate 2,009,716, forward strand.
GGGGCACAAATTTAACAATTTGCAGAGGGGCACAGTTGGACCTAGAGCGGCGACTGATGTAGCCTACCTATATGAAAGTTATGCATGTATGATATATATACCCACTATACCTTATTTCTATCTTTATTGCCAATTATGTATTCAATATACTTTTAATAACGTAATGTTTATGTATTTTCAGATCTTTAATTAAGATTAGTACTAAAAAATATAAAGAACAGTATGCTGTAATCCATTTTTAGTACATAAAAGCTAAAGCTGATATTCAGCATACTTTGGACTCTGAAAGTAAATATATTTCCACAAATTGCTATACAAAATTGAAAGTACCCGAGGCCTTAAAAATGCAACTTAAAGATTATTGAAGCAGTTCAAGTACAACCTCCAGCAATGATAACAATCAAGGATTTGAAGATTGACCAATCTATGTTGACACTGAAGATGTTAATGCAAGCCTTGAAACATTGACTGTATCATATTGTCCGTTCAATAATCATGAAAAAGTCTAGATGTAGCTACTCTTAAACTTGTCAAACTAGATGAATTTTGTTTTAATACACAATTTTCTTAAATTTTATTTTGTGTCAATAAAGTATTTCTATTATTTGATTGTATTACAAGAATGGTTTTTTAAAGATCAAAGTTTATCATTTTTAGCTCCATATTAGACAGATGAGTGAATGAAACATTAGCCAAGTTTATACCCTGTAACTATAAGAATATCAGTACACATTAATGTGGCAGCCTTTGGGGTGAACAATCCCTCTTGTATTATGAATTCTATATATATTTTGAACCAAATAAAGGAAAACTTAATTAAGTTGATGAAGGATTAATTATAGCCCTTTAATTACATTTGGTGGGGGATTAGGAAAACTTGTAAAAAAATGGTAATATTCAGCGTGCTTATTCACCCATAAGGAGCAAAAAAATACAAAACTGTAATAGTTACACAGAGGGTACCTGGGAGCATTTTATGAGGATAAATATTTCTGGATTATGATTGGCTGCAGGGTTAAAAATTATTCCCCCCGCCCCATAACTTTTTTAGGGATAAACTGTATTGAAGTATTATTGTAGTGCTGATTATTTCTCTCCCAGAAATCTATCTTAATTAGGATCAGTTATGAACTTGTAAACATAGGGTGGTTCAAAATGTCGAAATTTGAGGGAGTCATAGCTCCTCCCCCAATTGGAATTTTGAAAAACTGGTTTCGTTTTTGGAGGTTTGAGCAAAAACTCACTTGGCATGCCAATTTTCATTAAAATCTGAGAGGGTGTGGTTACAAATTTAAATTTTATTTGTCAGAGAATGTACCAGATACATTAAACATTCTAACCAAAATCTTTGACGAAAAAGCATCTTTATTTCATACCAGATAGCAGTGCCTACAATTAATAATAAAATATTAATGACGACTTTGTCACATACGCAGGTACTGTAAATAGAGAATGCGAATGTTTCAAGTTAAAAGAACTAACCGAAAACCAGTTCAAATGTTTAATTTTTGTACTGGGTCTTAAATTATCCAGGGATGCAGATATTCGAACAAGAATACTTTCCAAAATTGAGCAGGACCCTACAATAAATCTACAGTCAGTTACTGCGGATTGTTAAAGATTGATAAATCTAAAACATGATACCACGGAAATAATGAAAATCCGATAACTGTACTTGTTGTACAGAAAAACAAAAAGTCAAGAGTAAAATACGGAAAATTTACCCTCCAGGCCATGTCAAATATTGTCCGTTCAATAACCGTACATGTTAGAAATATTGTTTAAAGGGTCATAAACCATCTCACTATAAACCCAAAATTAAATTCCCAAGTAATTCACGGCCTGGTAACACTGCAAATGTGATTTTAACGACAAGCGGAGGTAATTTTCCTTCATACAGAAAATTTGTAAAAGGGAAAATAATTTACCGGTAAAGTTACAGCTTTTTATTGGCAATAACATCGGAGAAAACCTGGAAAAAAATCTGTTGCCTGGAATTTCAAAAATACTGGTACAATCCTCGGTGTGTTTGGACTTTTCTTCGACTTCTACCTGAAGGTAAGTCTGATGAATCAATTTTTGAAAAAAAAAATGAATGGGAAAAGACACACATTTTTTCTAATGTGTCTAGTCCCCGATTTACACTTTCAATTGCATCAAAAGGAATTAAATTGAGAATTAGAGGGGAAATTGAGTGCTGTTACCTTTCAGGGTAGAGCTACAAATGCTGTTGCCTATATTATTGAAGAAATGAGTTAAACCTTTTAGGAGCCGACTGGTTAGAACATTTCACCTTTGTAATTCAGTCAATACATTAAAAAAATTCAATGAAATTTTTTCAAAAGAATTGGGTTTATGCACAAAAGCATTGTTATATGCTGATTCGAATCTTGCAAAACCAATCTTTTGTCTGAAAAGACCAGTTCCTTTTGCTGCAATTGAAAGTGTAAATCGGGAACTAGACACATTAGAAAAAATGGGTGTCTTTTCCCATTAATTTTTTTTTTTTTCAAAAATTGATTCATCAGACTTACCTTCAGGTAGAAGTCGAAGAAAAGTCCAAACACTTATTAACAGTAAATACACACCGAGGATTGTACCAGTACAACCGATTACCGTTTGGAGTAAAATGTGCGCCAGCAATATTTCAAGCGGATTTTGATTTCGCAGTTGCTTATGACATAATAATAATCGTGAATACAGGATTTGGAGTTTGGCTTACGAGTAGAGAAGTGCAAACTTTTTATGACTTCCATAAAATATTTAGGTCAAATTATAGACAAATCATCACCAACCAGATCCTGAAAAAATAAAAGCAATAAAATTTTTTTTTTTTTTTAAAACAAAAAAAACATGCCCACAAACATTGCAACATTATACTCTTTTTTAAGACTATGGTTAACTATTACAATCTATATGTACCTAAAATGCATGAACTACGTGCTTCTTTTAATTGACTACTCCAGAAAAATACAAAGTGAAATGGTCAGTGGACTGTCAAAGGTCTTTTGAGAATATTAAACAAATGTTAATGTCTGGACTATTAACCCATAGTTGCATCTGATGCTTCAGAATATGGTGTGGGTGCTGTAATTTTACATAAGTTCAAAAACGGTACAAAGAAAGCTATAGCACATGCTTTGAGGACTTTACTACCGGCTGAAAAAAATTCCAGCCAAATAGAAAAGGAGGCTTTGCAGTAAAAACAATTCCATAAAATGATTCATGGTTGAAAATTTGTTTTGCACAAATCTCCTTCTCATCATTTTCGGCTCTAAATAGGGTATTCCAGTACATATGTCCAACAGGTTGCAACGTTGGTCAACCATATTACTTGGATATGATTTCAAACTAGAGTGCCTACCCTCCACTAAAAAGGGACCTGCAGATAGTCTTTCTAGACTAATTCTTAAAGATTCACAACTCTTAGAGGATATAGTCCTCTCCTCAATAAAAATAGAGGCAGAAATAAAACATATTCTCTGTAAACACGATAAGAGCATTACCAGTTACATTTGAGGAAATCAAGTTGGAATCTGAAAAAGATAAAATTATACAAGGAGTGATAAAATGTTTAAAATTGGCATAGTAACGAAAATAAGTGATGAGAATCTCTTTCCATCTGTGATAACTGCCTAATGTACGCAGAATGTGTTATGGTTCCAGCAGCATTACATAGTCAGAACAATCTGACTGTGGACACCCTGGAATGTCCCGTATGAAATCACTAATGTGAAGATGTTTATTGGCCAGGGATGGATCGAAACATTGAAGACCTGGTAAAAAGTTGCCGAAACTGTGCAATGGCTGCTAAAGCACCACCTGCAGAAATTCAACCTTGGCCTAAAACCAGTTACCCATGGTCAAGATTACATCTGGACTATGCGGGACCAATAGGCAGTCTATTTCTTAGTAGTAATAGATTCCTACACAAAATGGCCAGAGATCTGTAGGTGTAAAAAAGCAACATCAATTATCATAGCTTTTTTACATCAATTGTAAATATAGTAAATGACAATGGTACTCAGTTTACTTCTGCTCAATTTACATATTTTCTTAAGTACCAGAATATAAATCGCATAACAAGTCCTCCCTACCACCCTTGGTCAAACGGCCAAGCAGATTTCAGTCAAAAGAGCGTTAAGCAAATCTCGAGAGGACGAAATGGACGAAGAAACAATTCAACTATTCCTATGCTCATATAAGACAACGCCTAGACCAAATACACTTAATGGAAAATCGCGTGCAAAATTAATGTTCGACCGGAAAATTAGAACCATTTTCGACAAAATTGTACCTGGAAAACAGTACAATGTAAATGCGAAAAAAGCAGTAAGATTTTTTTCAAAAAATGTGACAAGGTTTTTATAGACCAGGAAGACAAGTGTTTGGCCAGAAAAATATACAAAACGCATGGAAAGGTGACCTATATCATAAAAGTAGGGGACTAACTTCATAAAAACTAAAAGCATGTCAACCAAATTCGCCCAAGAATGGTTGACGTGGAAGCACAAGACAAACAAACAGTTTTGCCCCTGGATTACCCAAAAAGACAGCGATACTCTGCCAGAAGAATAGAGATGCTCGGGGGATCACCCCTACTTTCAGTTTGGACCAGTCCGAGAAGTCTTGTAACTACGCAGCTATAAATCGGCATAACACAGTGAGGTGGGGGATTAATTCCAAATCCTTTGCAAATCAGACTGTATTCCCTTGTGGGGTGAAACTTGTAACTCTATCGACTGTGTGTGTGAACTAGTGCTAACTGACTTTGTGTTGAATTTGTTAACCTAACACCCAACCAACATTAAATCCTATATACCGCCGCTGCAGTAAACAACAGTGAAATACAGTATTCAGACGGAATACAACACATTGCCCGTCCTCATATTGCAAATGATCATGACCTAGGACGGGAAGTTCTTCCATATGTGGCATATTCTCCAGACTTGTCATCTTCAGACTATTATTTGTTTTGCTCCATGCAACATTTTTTGTCTGGTCAGCGGTTCCAACAAATTCAAAATACCAAGAAATTGCTTGAAAAATTAATCTAGTCATATTGCCACCTTCAAATCATTATGCCATATTGTTTTTTTTACTACCTAGTAAGAATAAGACTGGCATACCCTATAGGTAAATATCATCAACCGTACTCTATCCAGGGACTATTTGAATTTTGAGATTAAGTAATTTCATTATTAACTTTTCTTTTTCATCATCTGATGAAGATAAAGAAAAAGACTAGTTATAATGAATTTAGCTGTCGAAATGTCTACTGATTGTGAGAATTACCCAAGATCTTAGTAGTAATCATGTATACGGTTTTTATTTATTTATTTATTAAATAAAAATGCCACTATGAGCATCTCCGAATGCAATTTTCATTAAAAAATACTCATTAAAAATAAAAATAACATAAAATACACATTAATTCTAGTAATAAAAATGTATGAAACTTAATACAAAATTTCAAGATCAGTACATAGAAACTTTTACCAGGCACATTTTATTTATTTTTCTTCAGTCTGAAGAAATTAATAAATGTGTGCTGGCGATGCGAGCTCGAACCTGAACCCTCTGCCCAACCACAGCCGAAGAGACATTGTGGCGGCACTGTTGGAACATCCGGGCTCCGCTCTCATGTTTTGCTGTGTCAGACACTTCACATACGGGCACCCGTTTTAAAGAGACCTGTGCCCTGCGGTTAATTAGCAATTTCCTTATAATCCCCTGCTTGATACTGATACAGGTATCCCTTAATTAACATGGTTTTGTTCAACAGGAGTTTTGATTAACACGGTTAAATTAATTTGCAACCATCCCTTCTATGTATACGGTAAAAACTTTGATTAACACGTTAAACTGATCTCTTTGTTTCATTTCTTTTATGGTCAACTAAATCATCTTACACTCCAGACCAATTTCCACATGTCGACGAAATACATACCAGACAATGTAACATTCACAGCAAGCAAAGGGTGGTTTGAAAACTTTCAATCTAGAGTGGGAATGAAAAATAACAAGTGCTGACTAAGATGCTGTAATAATTTAAAGAAAATGATTACGATATATCAAAGAAATTAGCAAAATTTTAGGGCCTAAAGTTCATGTATCAGTATTTTTTTCACAAAGAATTTGCCAAAATATTTTTTTTTTTTTTTTTTTTTTTTTTTTTTTTTATAGTAAGGGAGACATCAAATTTTTTGAGGTGGCGTGTGGAGCAAAAAGTTTAAGAACCACTGTTAGAGATAGAGCATAAAGAAATAGGTTTTTCCTAACTTCTATAATGTTGGTATCAGTCAGTGATATTTTTTCACTTTGTTTAATCTTTGTGTTTATCAGTTTAGAATCATAGATTCTTGCACAATCGTAAATTCTTGCTCTATATTAAGTGCTTACTATGGAAGACTCAATGTTCAAGATAAGCATTATAGATTAGGTGAAAAAAACATCTGGTGTTTTTAAGCTGAAAAATTGTATTGATACTATAAAAATAATATTCTAGTTTATGACAACTCTCCTGCTGCAGACCAAAGCTTCTGCCTGGTGTATTTAAACTGTTGAGTAACATGAATTTAGAAAGTGTGTGTGGGGTTATTAAAACTTCATTTTCTTCAAACACTTGAATGCTACAAAAACATATTTAAAAAAACCTTTTAAATACCTTTTCATTTTAAACTTTATTTTTTAAAAAGAATATTAATACAATTCTTGAATTGCTTTGTTTCAATGAATTATTTTAATTCATTCGAATTTGGGATCTCTTCAATTTCAAATTAAGATCATATTTGACAATTAAAAGTAAAGCGAGTTTCAAGTCTGGTCAAGACCAGGATTTTATTAATATAAGTTTTTATGACTACCCTCTTGGCAGGGATACCTCTACCCTGATCACACAGCTTAGAGTGTATTCAATTAGCTGCTGAGTGCACAGGGAAATTTGTCCTAATGTAGAGTTTTCCACACTCTTCACTTATACTGGGAACCCAGGACCTTCTGTGTGTGAGGCGTGCTAACCATTACACCATCCGAGTGGACTATTTGACAATGAAGTATTCTGAAATTCCTCAGCAAAATTAGGAATAACAAATGTGAGATTAGCTGTTTTAGTGGTGCTGATTTGTCTAGAGGTGCGGCGTGGCTGAACAGTTAATGGCATGGAGAGTGGTATTGGCAAACCAAGTTCAAACTTCAGCTGAGACAGTTTCACTTTACACTAATGCCCTTGGGAAAGGCATGAATCTAACCCCTAACTGGGCTCTCTAGGTATGGTTGGCAACCAGTCTGTTGCCCCAGTAACCCGGATTTAAAAAAAAAAAATAATATATATATATATAATTCTACGTGTACCACTCAAAGTCTATACTAGTTGTGGGATGTTGGGAATGTTTATGCCTATTTGCTTGTGTGGATGAGTATTTGAACTCATTTATGCCACAGAAAATAAGCTGCTTAATTAATATCATAATTATATTTTGCTATGTAATTAAGTTTGTATTGCTACGCCTTTTTATTAAGAAATTCACGAATGCTTTTTCGATCTTTATTTTCACAAATTGTTTTATAGCTAAGTTATTGAGTTTCATAGAAAAATCGGTATGAAATATATGGAAAGTTAAAGTAGAAATAAACTTAATTTCTTGATTTCTCAAATGCTGGTTGTTTATTTGGCATAGTATAAGCTACTGTTTCCTTTTAAATAGTAATGTTGCCAGTTGCATGTAACCATTAGTCAATGCTTTGAGTTTTACTCATGGGAACTGTGACGACGAAAGAATTACGATACCTCAAAGTAAATGTCCTTGTGTATACACATGCTGTGGGCACCGCCATTTGCAATGTAAATGAAATGCATGCGTGCTCAGGGTGCGTTTTTTATCGGAACGGCAGTGAGTGAGCTGCCTCTATGTTATACCAGCTTAATTTACAAACGTGAGAAGTTGCCAGCTACTTAAGAGCGCAGGAGAGAGGCCAGGGCAGAAAGCGATTCGTAATGGATTTGGGAACGTGGATGTGAGTGAATTCTTTGCAGAGAGATTGTCGGAACGTAACAGTGTTATGTGGTGTGTCAGTCTTTTTCGCACTTGGCGGTGTACTTCCAGTAACAGTCTACCGGATTGTTTGTTCCTGACTCCTTTAGTGCGTTTGGTTTGGCGCTATCTCCGTGAACTCTGCACACAAGCTGTCTCGTGTGTTTTGACTTTGTTTTCAGGCACGTCAAGTGACCTCAAGAAAACTCTACAAGAATTTTATTAGTATTTGCTTAAGAATCCAGTTAGCCTAGAATAGTAAAAATAAACTGTATTCCATCATGCCATGTGTGTGACAGAATTACAAAATTATTGATGCATAAAAGTAAACTTTTTACAACTTTTATCATGGAGTAAATTTAGGTAGCAGATATCTAGAATGGCAAGGGATAATCTGGCTTAATTATAAAAGATAAAATATTTTTCCTTGTTATAAAAATATCCCTAAATGTAAATTTTAGCAAAACAGAAACCTACTGTGCAGTCAAAACGTGGTGAAATATATTTAAGACAATTTTTAGAAAACTTTTTTTCAGTTAGATTGTATACTTGTCATCAATATTTTAATCATTGTTTTTATTTGTTTATATTTAAAGTAATTATGCTAAAAAGATTTTAGTGTTTGTGTTGGATATTTTAAGCTTTCACAAAAACATTTCAGAAAGCATGTCAGTAGGAATGCAGGTTTGTTTATTTTTTATACAATGTGAATAGGTGTATATATATAATGTGTGTGATAATTATAAACATATTTATTAATTGGGAATCCATATCAGCCTGGCATCAGTGTTAACGATTGATAAACGAGTGGCCTGGATTGTATAAATGAATAAAGAAACCAGCACCTTTCCATGGTAGTGCTGTTAGCTCAGTGGTAACAACGGGACTGTGTATAGGCTGCTTCCAGGGTGGCCGCGGGTTCGATCACTGCATATCGCTCATTTCTTTAATTATATTCTGTCGGATATAAAATTACTTAATCGAGCGATAGATTAGGAAACAGAACTCCACTGAATTATCTAAAAATATAGAATGTACTATCTGAAAAATAAACTTGAAAATTGAATCTGTTAACAAAAGGGCTATAATTCTCTTTCTGTCCCCGGGTGACTTGTTTTTGCTATCAAAATCTGCATACAATTATGAAATGTTAGAATATACTATTGCCTTCTTAATTGAGCCTAATGAGTTAAACATTCTTGACTTCCTTGATAATCTTGGCATCATGTTTTGATTTTGAGGAAGGAAAATGTTTACCTAATGTAATTTGACAGTGTTTGACTTCTGTGGCTGAGTACATGCTATTTTAGTTACCATTTTTTTAAAAATTATTTATTTGCAGGTCATCTTGTTGAAATGTTCAAAAAATAAAATGGATCCAGTTGTCATGTAGGGACTAGACCAGTGGTTCCCAACCTTTTCGAGTCATTCCCCA
>VCCN01005724.1:2024468-2049974 GCA_006491835.1 Architeuthis dux
TGTTGAGGGTTTTCCAGTTCTTGTAACAGGATATTTCAGGATGGTACTTTTCAATGTCATTTATAATTTCCATGTATTTTAGGTGCTTCTTAGTGGCTGCTGATCCAATGACTGTTGCTTTATACAGTTGGTAAGAGTTCCAAAGAGCCAGATCTATTAGATGGAGGAAAACCATATATTTTTTTTCACGTTTCCTGGGCACAGGGTAGTCAGCCAAATGTTGATCCACTATATCAACTCCTCCCATGGTAAATTTAGTCAAACTACTTTTGGTCTCTTCTATGGTCCTCTTCAAGTTGTTGAGATGGATTGTGAAAAGTAGATAATAAACATACATCCTTTTTATCTTTCCATTTTAGTGTCATAACTTTTCCTCTTTGAAAGGCAATAACTTCACCCTTCTTCTATTAAGCTCTTTTCAGTTCTTCAGGCATGTATGTCCTTGGCGATTTTGCCTCTCTGTCCCATATATATCTATGCAATTTTGGATAAGTACATTCGCTTATTGGGGACTGTTATAAAAATTATCAACAGTAAGCATGATGTATTTTATCCCAAATCTACAGTGTTTTAGTGGCATGTATTAGATCTCTCCAAGTTTTCCTTTATAAAACATCTCTCGGGAAGGTAAAGAGTACTAAATTTATTATTTAAGTGCCTGTAAACTTCATATACCTTATTCAGTTTAGGGTTAGATTGAGTGTCTGCATCAAAGCTTTTATTGTTTGTAAAATGAAGATATTCTCTTATCTTCTTATACAGCCAAAATAGCATGGTAGATGAAAAAATTGGTTTCAAGCAATGAATTTTTTGACCAATACATATCTTGACAATGCCTTGTAATATTTTCAGCACAAGGAACACTCTCATTTCAGCAACATTAACAGGATTCCAATAGAGACATTTTGTTCAGCATGTCTGTTTGTCTCTACACATATTAGGCCCAATGGTTCATCATCAAAATGAAGATTGAAAAAGTCCAATGGAGTCATGTTGTCATTCGCATCAAATTTTATTCCAGGATGTTAAATAAATTGGAAACGCTGTGGTGCGGGTGCAAGACTTTCTGAACCACAATCAATTTTAGTTCACACGCGTACATCAAACATTGTTACTTCATTATCTTCAGAATCTGAGCTATTGAGTGATTCACCTGTATCTGACTACGCATCGGAAGTTTCTAAATCTAAATATGCTTCATCTCCACCAAGATCACTAAAGTCTGTGTCTGTGTCACTACTAATTTTATAAAATGGGATATAAATAAACTCTCAATAGAAAAAGGTAATCAATTTCTCGATTTTGTTTGCAAATAAAAGCACAGAAACACTTCCTCCATCCTCACTCATCAATTCTGCACTAAATGAAAATGCTGTAGTTGTCTATTTTTGTTTGGTGAATGTCACTGTCAGGTGTATGATGTCCCGGTAATGCACGTACATGCATAAAAATACTCTAGGGGGACAAACATTTCTATTTCCATCCAAAAACGGATTTCTTTTTCATGCACGTGTTAACACGTGATGTTCTGAAAAGGTACAAAATGCAAAAACGAATATATCCGGGATAATCCATTAAGGGGTTAACGCAGATAATCTCACTGATTTGGTGATACTTGTTTACTAGAAAAATTGAAGAAAAGACAGATTAACTTGCATTAATATCATGCGGTACTCTCTCCTATTAGAGGCATGGTGTACTACTATATTGTTTTCATTCTTTTTGTTTTTCTGCATTATTGAATTCTCTTTGCTTTTTCATTGAAATTAGAGCATTCATGATTCCATTGTAACTGAATAAATTAGTTCATTTAGATCTTTTTCCTATCTTCCAATGGAAAATGGTCCCCCCTCTCTTTGTTTGCAGCTGATTTTGGGTATATACTTCACTGATATCTATCAATGGATTTCCCCTTCTCAACCCACCCTTCACATAATACATCTCTTAGCTTTGTCACTTCCTCTTTGTGCATTTATGTGTCATTGTCAGTAGTAGTATGTAACTGTTTCATTTGTTCTTCCCTCTTGAAAACTATTGATTTTTTTATCTACTTGCCTGAATTAACAAAAACTGTTGTATATGTATGGAAGCCACTGCAAACTATAAATGATCAATATTATGTCATGACTTAACTGCAGTATACTATGGAGCCAGCATGTTTCGTGGCCAACTATTTCAATGTACAACTTTGAGTCAAGGTTAACATCTTGCACCCACCTCCCAATATTCAGTGATAAACAGACTGCAGTGAATGTCTGCACTACTGTTACTACTACTTCCTCTACTGCTGCTACTTTAGTAGCAGCTGTTCTAGTATATTCATCAAATCAAGCTGAAACAGTTTTTAGTTTTAGTTTTCCTTGATTTTAGTTTTATTATTTTAAAAATGGTTAACTATTTATCTAATCAATCTCAAGCATTGTTTGGAGCATTCCTCGCTTTATTTTGCTAGAAGCCATATGTGAGTTTTTTGTACTCTGAGGATGCAGACAGTTCTTGACCTCAGCACCAGGATTGCTACTTCAGGCTTTTCTATCTTCATTCTCAATATCTTACTGATGCTGAACACACATCTTTGTGATAATGAGTATTAGTAATTTGTAATTACTAAGGCTTAACTTGTCTACTTATTAATAGGATAATGATTTTTGATTGTTTATTTTGGTCCATTGTTTTTTGAGTTTTTTTCTATTGCTAAATCTACTTTTGTTAAATGTGTGCCAGAACCTCATCTTAGAATGTACACTTCAAGTTACTATGCTGAATTTATATTGTATCATAGCTTTTATCTTGTTCTACCAAGATAACTCACCTGTTTAATGTAATAATGATTTTTTTAATTTTTTTTTTTAAAGTTCAATATAATAATAATAGTAACCTCAAATTTTGTCCAAGTTTGTCCATTCCTGTCCAATTTTGTGAATACGTATTGTTTTTCTGTGTCTCACCAAATCTGGGAAGGCTGTATCCGTATGATTACTATTTTATTTAAAGTTTGTTTTTTGTTTGTGTAGAATTTTGGACACTGTTCTTCAAAAACAAAGATTTCACTGATAGTTGTAGGAACTTTCAAACTCTTAGTCTGATTTGCTGATAAAATGAGGGTTTTAAATATACTACTCCAATGGATTTGATGACATCACAGAAAAAAACTTGCTATTTTCAATTATTTAGATCCATTTAAAAAAAGAAAAACTGTTTAAATTTTGAATCACCCTGTACATGACTTTTTGATTTTTCCGTTTTAATTGAGGTTTTTTTATATTGAACATAAAATAATTATGTTGTGAGGTGAGGATAAAAAAAATTTTAGACATTTCTCCTCCCAGGGTGACAGATGGATGAAGAGTGGATAGAAGCCAACCTAAATTGCTGCTGCCTTTAATAAATAAGCAGTCAACTGCTAATGTCAGAGTAGTTTGGAAATGGTGTATTTGAGTGTTTGCCAATATTTTGTAGGGTTACTATCAGCAAAAAATAAATTTCATATTTCAATTTATGCTGGTACGTACTTCCATATTTTTTTAGAATTTACTCTAAAGTGTAATAGTTATTCTTTAGATAGGTTTTGTGTTTAGTTTAATATTTATGAATAGGTTCCCTCAATAAGAATATGGTTTTTATAAACAAAAACCTTAGATATCCTTTATAAATAAGCATTCTCAATCCCATAAGAAGAGTAGGAATTATAAAGGTCTAGAATTGTTTCATGCAAATAAATGAAAAATCCTCTTATTTGTGACACTAGATATAAGAAATTACTTTGAATTGACTTCTACTTTTCAAATGAATATTTAGTTTGAATCGATTTACTTAGCAATGCTAGTCAAAAGATTTTAATACCACCAACAGCTCTTGTACAGATCATTTTGAATTTTGCAAATTGGTTGACAAACAAAAAAGTTATGGCAGAAAGATTATGGCAATTTTGGTCAGTTTCAATTACTAAGACAAATAGTAAAAAACTCATAGGAGATGTGAACAACGTAAAGCATTGCAAATATTTATCTGGTTTGATTAAACAAAACTGTAATTAAAAATAAAGCAAGATTTTATAGGCTATAGATATATTTAAATAATATTTAGTATTAGGTTGGTGCAAAAATAATTATTTTATCAACTTTAAAGCAGTATATCTCAGCTTAGAATAAAATGTATTAATCGAAATAAGAACCTTTATAATCTACGCATTTTTGCTAACTAGAAACAAGTCTATTTATTCCAGAAGCATAGAATTCTTCGAAGGCATTTTGAGCTGCAGCTTGGTTGTTGAAGACCTTCCCTTACAGGAAGTTGTCAAAATGCTTGTGTTAGTCTGTCAGAGAGAGGTCTGATAAGTAAGCTGGGTGAAGTAGTTCTGTAGCCCAGTTCGTTTAATTTCTGTAGAGTCATTTGCGAGACTTGCTGTCAGGTGCTGTCATGGAGAAGAATCGGTCCTTTTCGATTGACCAATATTGGGCATAAACGTTGCAGTTCTTGGTGTATTTTGTTGATTTCCTGGCAAAACTTCTTTGCTATGATGGTTTCACCAGGATTCAAGAAGTTTTAGTTGATGACTCCACTTGCCAACCACCAAACAGTGACCATAACCTTCTGATGCAGCTTTGGTTTGGGGAAGTGTATTGGTGCTTCACCTCTGTCTAACCACTACGCATAACGCTGTCGATAGTTGTATAGAATCCATTTTTCGTCACAATGCAACCAAGAAATACATAGTTTTTGTTCTGCAAAAGAAGCGCGCAGAGTAGACTTCATAACAGCAATTATTTTTCTTTTCGTTCATGTCATGCGGCACCCATTTCGTGCTTTTTTTTAATTTTCCAATTTGGTGCAAATGTCGAACAACTGTTGAATGGTCAACGTTTAGTTCTTCTGCAAACTCTCGAGTTGTTTAGCATGTGTCCGCTTCAGTAATGGCCATCAATTAGTTGTTGTCAATCACGGAAGGACATCCTCGACGCTCTTCATCTTCAGGCCTGTTGTCTCCGTTACAAAATCTTTGAAACCAATGTTGAGCTGTACGTTCGTTGGCAGTCCCCTGGTTAAATGCTTGGTTGATATTGTAAAGTTTCTGCTGCTTTATGTCCCAATTTGAACTCTTACAATAAAATTGCTCGAATTTGCTTTTTTTCCATCTTTAATTTGACAGTCTGAAATAAACAAGGATAAACAGTGAAAACAAAACCTTTAGCATAAATCAGTAGAGCGAAGTTTGCGCTTTAAGATGGTTATATTACATAAATATTTATTCCAAAATAAGCATCAAAGTTTAAAATAATAAAGACCACACTTATTTTTGTACCAACCTTTATAGTTTAGAGCATTAAAGAAAAATATAGGTCTTTTTTTAAAAAAAAATTTGAGTGAGAAAGTATTGGTTTCAAAAATGAATCCATTTCAAACTGTGATAAAGCTGTTGTATCCAGACAGTAAGATAATGTTACAGTTTTAAATAATTTTCTTAAAGATAATAATACCACTTGAAATTCTACAATCTAAAACTTGAAAATAACCATTTTTCTTCAAATGGTTCTTCGGATGATTGAACTCCTTCTTGTTGTTTGTGTTGTAAACACCATGTTTCGGCCGATCCATTCTTCGACCTTCTTCAGGTTTAAATTTCGAGTGTGATGGTGTAAACAGAAGTTTTGTTTTTAAAGGGGGTAACCCTTATAACGCAGGGTCCAGGTTGGTGTTTCTGTATCTTTGTTTTGTCAGGTTTAGGTCTATTGAGAAGTGAACTACCCCATCACACTCTGATTTTACACCTGAAGAAGGCCGAAACATTGTTTACAGCACAAACAAGGAGTTCAATCGTCCGAAGAACCATTTGATTATTAATGACACTTCTCAAAACTATAGAAAACCATTTTTCTTTACAGTATTTTTAATAGAAAAAGTAGAGTAAGGAGTAAACTGCTCATTTGAATATTTTTTGTTACTGGGAGGAGATCGTTTTTTATTGTTTGATTTATGGCTGTGTGTGGGTAATTAACCTGTGGGCCAATTTATTCTGAATGTGACCTATAAACAGTATTTATTAATTTAGACTTAATTATGTAGCTTTTGTTGAACATTGAACACATTTATATGAATGCATATTAAGGATTTTACAGATAGAAAACTAATTTTTTTTTTTTTTTTTTTTTTTTTTTTTAAAGAAAAAATAGTTGATAATTGCTTTTATAAATATAATTTAAATAAGTCAAATAAGAAATCAGTTCCTGAAAATAAGGATTAGTTCATTATAAATGTTTAATTTTGGCTTGTTATGGCTAATATGTTGTGATTTGGCTGTTTTAGGCATTTTATAGATTGTCTATACTAATCCAGAGTTTTCATCTATTAAAGCAATGATTTAGCCATAAGCATATGCAACATATTTGCCAAGACCTTGGGAATAAGTAGATTGCTATGTTAAAATATTAACCTTGATTTTGTTCCGGTACTAGTATTATGATTGCATACATCCTATTTCTCTGATATTTTTAGTTGAGTCAAATGTTTTCATTAGATAACCAGTTAAAATATATAAGAGTATGACTGTATTCCTGTAAAAATAGAACTAGATTTCTTTTAAAAAGTCAGCTTAAAATCCTACTTATTTTTTTTGCTTTGGTTTTGTTAATAATAATTTTAGTATAACAAAGAATCAGCATTTTTACTTTGAAAGCATTCTTGGTATTGCCTTGAAGAAAAGTTTGGGAAACAAAAACTACATATAGCAAACTGGCAAAAAATGCCTTTATTTACTATCACTTTAGTTAGCCTTTCATGGTGTGTCCACCATCCTTACCTCCATATCTGAGGGTTTTTTTTAGATATTTTGTTATAGAATGAAGCCCAAATATTAATTCTGTACAGTATCAAACATTCATGTTTGCATACTGCCATTAACACACTTTGGAGGAACGTAGAAGGAAATTCATGTATTTCATAACAGTTCATATATAACATTAAATACAATGTAAGCAGTATTATTTTTCGATCGAAATATTTTTATTTTTTTCCCCCCAAGTATTTACCTTCATTTCTCTTATAAAAGCAAAGTAAAAGTTAACTAAGATGAGTTTTAAGTAATTTGTTTCTTTCAAAATCTGTATGAAAAGTTTTGTGAAAATAAAACTGACACACTTCTTTGATTTGTTCCTTATACCTTTTGAATCTCTACGTATTCATCTGCTCTTTTTTCATATTTTTGATGTACTTATTAGTAATGATGCATCACTTAATATAGAACCATCCAAAGGTATATTATTAAATACACTGAAAATGTGTCCACTTTTTATAGTGTATTTTATCATGACTATCTTCCCTTGCCTTTGTTTTTGCCTATTTTGTGTAGCCGTAGTCGATTTATTAGAAATCTTCACGCTTTGTTATCAAAAAGTCGGTTATCTACCTATTTAACAAAATCTTTTTCTATTTTATATCAAATATTCAATCGGTAAGATCGTAAATCTAAAGCATTTTAATTAAATGAAACAAAAATTAAATAACATTAATCGAAAAAATAAACAAAAACTAGCTTTAAAAAGTTGAAAAAAGATATATAAAACACTAAACAACAAACATGAATTAACTTTTATTATTGTAAATGGCATTAGATTTATATATATTGATTCTATTTCATTTAGATCTGTCTAGATAGTCATTTTCGCCTTTAAAAAATGAAATGCGGCCGTACTGTCCGCGGCCGATTTGTCCAGTTACTGTGTTAAACATATACTGGTTCCAAAATTCTGAAAAGTGATTGCAAAAAGAATTGACTGAAATGTAATTGAAGTTGGTAAAATTATTTAAAATAATACATTTCTACAATATTGCTGTAGTTAAACAGTAAACTAGAAATAACTTAAACAAGATCTAAATTTAACAAATGATAAAGGATTAAGTTGCACAATGCCAGATTTAATACTGCATTAGAAAATCCCTATTTAATCCAATTTGTTTAGTATAAGCATAGGCTCTGTGCCTTTTGTTAATACCAACTTTTTGACCAATAGTTCATAATCACCTCAAATTTGACAGATTAGTTTAAATGTTTCTTTGTGTTAAAGAGAAAACTAGATGTTTAATAGTATAAATATAGCAATGAAGTTTTTTGGGTTTTTTTTCACTGGTATCTTTGTAAACAAAATTTGTTTACTAAATAACCTTCTCTTAGAAGAAGCACACATTCATAAATGTTTAATGAACCAGATGTTTTTTAATTTTTTAAAATTAAACATTTTCTTTGCACTCGCTAATCCACTTCAATTTATTATATAATCCATCAATGACCTTATAGTTCATAATTATTATCAGATGCCATATTTAAATTCAAAATTTTGATTAGTAATGAGCATTGTGGGTCATGGTTAGTCCTAATTATGAGGTTTTACCTATCAGACTTGTAGAAGGGCAGAATTTTCAATTAACTTTTAACATCCTAATTGCAACTCAAACTGCATGAAAAATCCTGATCGCATTAAAAAAAGAAGTTTTTTCCTGCAATACTGCCAGTTTTCACAATCTGTTCACAAGTAAAGACACTAAACATTTGAATAAACAATCCCATTTTTAGCCATTTTCTGCTCAATCATTACAGGACAGGGCTATAGACTTAGATTTTCAACAGGATGTTAAGAGTTAAATATAAAAACAAAAATGTATTTTTATTTTTTAATCAATACTATTAGAACAAAGAGGGCTCTTGGTAAATGCAGGTGAAAAGAATTACCTTTCTAGGTTAGGTAGAAAAGATGTTAAAGTGAATCTGTCTGCACCTATCAATATGTATAATTTGTCTTTAGTACCTCATCTTGAAAAGCTCTGAAATATTAAAACTGTGCATTTCATATACATTTACAATATACCTTATACCTTATTTTAACTTGCAAGAAGAATGACAAGCTTAGTGTGTATCTACCAGCTTGGTTATTGGCAAGATGAAGAAATATTTATAACTGCATGTGCAAAAATCTGTAAACAGATGTACACATTTTCTGTATTTGGTGAGGTCATTAACTTTAAATTTTCAGACCCTCCTTGATGCTCCCTATCTATAACTTGGACTCTATCCCAGTGAAGGTAGTATGATCCCTTTTCCTTCTAGATATGGTCTGCTATACCAGATTTTTCTCCTTCATCTTAGAATATGGCTTTTCTATGTTCCTCTAGTCTGACCTTTAGAGGTCAGCTTGGTTCTCCCTTATATTCTCTTCTACATGTACATATGCAATCTTCGGTCATCCACTCCTTGTGAGGGACTAACTTTAGTAAGGAGTTTGCAAAGAGTGATTGTTCTATGGTTGTAATGCATACAAATTCTTTTGGTTTGTTTAGCTGCTGCTCTTACGTTTGTAAGCACATTGTAGCTGTATAATTGGTATCTCCAAAGTTTTCCCTTCTATTCCCTGTTCCTGATGCTATTTAAGGAAGGCTATAGAATGGATTGGCTGTAACATTGTGGTAACAACATAAAGAACTAGCATTCCAAGGGAAATTATGAATCACTGCCACCCATATATGCTGTGTTGGAGGTGATCAATTAAAACGTTGGGCTGTGATCACTAAAAAAATGTCTGAATTTTCAAAAAAAAAACAAGCAGGCACAAACTAGTAACCAATTTAGCATAAGCTTACATGGAAAATTGAAACCCCACTAAAACCCTATTCTTTAGGGGAATTACCAAAGAACAAAAAAAAGCATTTTCCCTACTCGTTGTGGGGAGTGTGTGTATATAACATTTCAAGTTTCTACTATGAACGGTTAGGGCTGGGCGAGGTCTAGATGAATAGATAGATAAAATTGAACCCGTCTCTAAAAACCTATTGTGGAGGGATTTTCAAAAAAACAAAAGCATTTTCCCTACTCATTGAGGTGTGTGTGTGTGTATAAGCAAGCAAAATTTCAAGTTTCTACTATGAATGCTTAGGGCTGGATACATAGATAGATACATATAAATGTATGAATCCATGAATAACCTAAACCTTTGGTAGTGGTGATTAATTAGATCAGTACTCTGACAACTCTTCAAATGATAATGATTCATCTCAAAATTACAAAGTCTATGCACATTTATTGTCTCCGATAGGAGCAGTAAAATGTTAAGGTTATTGGTGCTTGATTTAATAAAGTTATTTGTAATTGACAGTGGGTTTCAATAATTGAATATTGGATTTGTACTTTTTAAATTTTTTCATAAGCAGTCATTTTTAAATTTTATACCTGTGTATCTCACACACTCTTATGGATTTATGTGCATATTTTACTTCTCACACTGCCTGGATAGAAAATCCTTATATTATATAAAGATTTAGATGAGATGGACTGTTTATCTTCCACTTCCAGCTTTATCATTCACTGTGGACTACTGTTTATACTCATAAGAAGCAACACCATTTTTTTTCTCTTCAGTGGCCAATGTATTTGTACATTGTTGCTTGATTTTGTCTCCCATTCTTGCAAGTTGTCTTAGTGGTGGAGAAGATGTGATGAAAGGAAACTAACAAATGCTTAATATAACTATACAGATAACATTTGAACTAGTTAACGTTAATGCATTCTTTGTTGGCTTGCTTTAGCTGATGTACTGTATTTGTGGATTTCATGTTTCTGATGGTAAAATAATTAGTGATGTACCGGATGTGGGTTTTTGATATCCAGACGGATACCGGATGAACAATATTTATAATACTAACATAATTTTTTATGTAAAATTCTTGAATAAATGATCTATACTAAAGATATAAAACTACAGATTAAGTTTACCTTAGATAATACCTATCAATAATAACACATGTAACAGAAAACAAATCCATGCATAATGAGACTATAACTACAAAGATTTCAGAACTACAGATGATGTGCTATGTACTGATCTGTTTTAGAGTGTGTAACTGTAATGCCCTGTTCACCATTGTTTTTTGTCAATTGAAAAGAAATTTTCAAAGTAAATTATAATTCATGAAGAAAACAATTAAAATATAACCATAATAATGTTTAAATTTGAAAACACGAAGTTAATGCTATGTTTTATTGACATGAGAAGAACAGATATACACTTTGATCTTGAACTAAATGCCACAGATGGCTGAACCACAAAATTATGATAGTGCCCCAAAATCTACAATCACGGAGAGCCCTCTTTCACCAATATAATTAACTTCGAAATCTATAACAGGTACTTTAATTCTGTTTAAATGAAAATTTCACCATTAATTCAATCTATATGTGTACAAAATTTCATAAAATCCCATTCAGTAGTTTGTACCATGAAACTAGGATACTGCCGATTTTTGTAAAAACATTGGTTCGTTTGCAGTGTTTTGTACAAAACTGAATAAAACATATATATATTTATATTTTATTCGCTACAACTATAAAAATAACTAACATAAATATATTTTTCTCAGATGGGATTCGGCGTTTGGTGCCCTTGACCATGCTAGGATGAAAATTTGCAAACTGCCGAAAAAATTTTGTTTAGGATTTGCTAGTAGTATACATTTGGTCTCTATGTCCATTAAAAACACAAAACATTTCTAAATTTATCTAAAAAATCTACATAATTTTTATCTATAGGCTAAGTGGTGTAATTAAAAAAAATATGTAAATACATTAATCATTTAATGAAAAATGATACCTAATTAAATTTATTATTATTATTATTATTATATATCAACAGATTAAAACTATAGGAAGTTAGTATTTTGAAGTTTTAATTTATTTGTACATTCAACCAAGTTAGGAAATTTATCATGCCAACTTAATAGTAATAATTAACACTAAAATTATTCTTACATTGAAACAACTTACAAATTTATTATGAAACTTATTTACGACTTGAAAATTGAAATCATTAAAATTAATCTAAATTATTATTCATTTAATGCAACATAGTTTCAAGTATTTGAAAACAAATTATTTTTAGTTACAGTTTTTTAATTTTTAGCAGGGTAGAAAAAAATACTTGGTTTGATTCATTTAACAATTTAATTCTATGAAAAAGAATATTTTCCAAAACTCAAGCATTCAGAACCACAAAACATGTCTAAATGCATTGCTTGTTGTGCTGATTGCAATAAAATTTGGTTCTCCTTGCATTTCTGTTTCGTTCAAAAACTTATAAGCAGTATTGTGTGTATGTGTAATATATATATGGGTCATTCCGTGTCAAGTGGACCAATTTTGGGAAAGTTTCCCACTCGACCATCTCAGATTTTGCTCTAACTTTGCTCACATGTTTATTTGAGTTTGAAATGAAGTCCTGTAAAATTTTAGCTCAATATCTTTACTCGTTCCGTCACTATGGCTCCAAGAACAAGGACTACTTAGTTCGAAGCGACAACGACCAGATTCTTTTTTTTCCATTTTCAACTAGCAACCATTCCACAAAAGGACCTTCTACTGCACTGAAAATTTGTTCTCAGGGTCAACTTTATATGTAGATTTTGAAAATGTTATCAGCCTAGCACTAGAAAGCATCATTTTTCAGAAAAAGATGTCAAAGTGGGCTCCAAATTTCATTGGTATTTCCGAGAAGCCATTTTAAGTAATCATTACTCAGGACCTAGCCAACTTTGTGTACTCTATCTGGCAAGGAACAAAGTGATGTCAATGCACTACAGAAGGTTACTTCTACTTACGGGCCATTCTTGAGACCGTATATCTCGGATCTAGAAAAGCAAGAAAAATCCAGATTGAAACCCTAGTAAGTGAAATAATTCAAAGCCGTACTTTCATATGACAGACGGAAAATTATTTTACATAACAATTATGGCAGGCTTCTCCAAGCAAATCTGGGACCTTCCAAACATGCATCTTTAGAACGGACACTGCCCTAATTAATTGTAAAAGCAAATAGATTGTTGGGACACTGTTTGAATGTTTAAATACATTGAAGTGGATTTCATTCGTCTTAGTAAAAAGAGTTTGTAATGAAATGTTATTTGGAGATTGAAATCTAATTGAAATTCTACTTAGAAGGAAGATTGATCCGATTAAATAAAATTCCCCCTTTTTTTTTTCTTTTCTTTTTTTTTTTTTTTGGTTAAGTAATAGTGTATATCCATTTTTAAAATACAACATTTCAAGTAAATTGATCTCTTGTACAAGCTGCCTGCTATAAGAGAAGAATTAACTGTTGACATACACTTGTTAATAACGGTCAAATTATATAATTTGGTTGTATGTAGTCTAGACATTGCTACCCCCCCCCACACACACACACATACAGTTTGTGTATATTTACTATGTGCTTTATTTCAGTTTGAAAGAAATATGCTTGCTTATGTGCCTATGAATTTGGTGTCATTAGAATAATCTTTGCAGCTTTCCTTGTAGTTTTAATGATTTTTCACATTTAAAAATATATTGAAGCATTCTAACATGTAATATATTCTACTACACATGAAAGAACCAGAAGTGAAAAATTGGGCTACCTACGAGACATGCTCTAGGCATTTTAAAGAAGTTAAAATTTTAGTTAATAATATATTGTAACAGTTGATAGTAATAATTTAAGTTCAAGTTGTTAAATGTGTCTAGGTACACACGTCTATAAACCACTGGACCGATTCTGGTAGATGTTTACTAAGTTTATTTTAGTCTATGGTATGGCCAAATTGGAGTAATTGACAGAGTAGTAAGAGTGTGTTGTGCCTATCTCCCAAATGGGGAGGGCCTGGCAGCCTGGAAATCCTGGTTTTCTTAAATCTTCTTGTTTGTTATTATACAGTTTATAGATACTCTCACGGTCCTAAAAGTCCAGATTATCGACAGAGAACATTGTTGGAAACAGAAAAATCAAAGAGGCAGCTCACATCAAAATGTCAACTAAATGCATTAGCCAGACAAGTGTGGATTTCAATACCATGTGGCTTCCACTTCTCAACAAATCTAAACCCAACAGGACAAAGACACAGAAACATGCGGGCCATGCGCTATAAGGGCTACCCGCCCCTAAACACAATTTCTGTTTAACCCATCACACTCGGATTTTACACCTGAAGAAGGCCGAAACGTTGTTTACAACACAAATAACAAGTAGTTCAATTGTCCGAAGAACCATTTCAACTTTGTGTTTGTTATTTTAATGTCTAAATGTTTTCCTCCAAACCAACTCACCTTTACAGAACAACTTCATGCCAGTAGATGCATTGACAATTTCACATGTCCCAGTTGTCATTATAGCCAAACTTATTCTTGTGTGGATCATTCAAAATTTTGTTTTAAAGACAATGCAAAAATGTGATAGCTAAAATGCATAATAATGTTATCCAAATCATATATGAACTTTTTAAATATATTTTGGGAGTGGGAAGGAAACACACACACCTATTAGAATTGCGCATAACAGCGCAATCAGAAATAAAGAGCAAGCCTTCGGTGAGAATCAAACTCACACCCTCATTGCTAGAGGGAGACTAGTTTAAAAGCAGCTGGGCATAAACTAGTCTCCCATTACCAATGATTCCCACTGGCAATTGATTCTCACTGAAGTCTTTATTTCCGATTGCACTGTTATTTGTTGCCATAGAAAAGTGGCCCAAATTAATAAGTTGTATTAAAAACAACTAAAATTAGGATGAAGGTAAAAACTAATCAAATTTAATAAAAAGTGGTATATTTATGTTTATTTTGTATAGGTTCTAAAATGAACTTTATCATTATTTTTTAATGATTTTTATCAAATTGCAACTCTAATAGTAATACCAGGAATCATAGTTAAGCCATAATATTCTACCCTTTGTACAGACTTAAGAATTCAATGTTTTCTTTATTGCTATATGAATTTACTGATAGACACTTTTTATACTAAATAGAAGGTTGAGCAACAATATAAATTTCCATCAAAGGTGCATTTGCCACATCTCATTTTATATGCAAACATTTTAGGGAATTGCTTATTATTTGTTACAAGTTTTTTCTGACAGCATTTCAAAAAGCATTTGCTGCGTACTTTGCTCGATCAGTTAAAAAC
This sequence comes from Architeuthis dux, assembly GCA_006491835.1. NCBI lineage: Eukaryota > Metazoa > Mollusca > Cephalopoda > Oegopsida > Architeuthidae > Architeuthis > Architeuthis dux. The sequence continues at coordinate 2,039,438 of VCCN01005724.1, forward strand.
TTCCATTTCTCTGTGATTAACAAAGTTGTTCAAAGTATTTTTCCTTTTTTTTTATATGCTTTTTGTTTCAATTTGCTCAATATTTCCTTCTTTTTCTTTTTCCTTTAGAAAATTGGTGAAAAGTTGCCAACCTAAAAAAAAAGATGAGGAGGATTGTCAGTAAGTAAATTCTTTTTTACATTCTTTTGAACTTCTTGTAAGCAGATAAATTTAACATGGAATGATTTTTCACTCTGTGAGGTATGAGGTTAAGACAGAAATATATCTTGTTACTTGTATGCTAATAGAACAACTCTAATATTGAAATTGACTTGGCTATTGTTGAGTTTAGTATCCTAAACACGGTGATGCCCCAAATGTTGACCATTTTGCATTATGGAAGCACATACAGGATATTTACTTTGAGAGTATGTAATTCCTTGTGATTTTTAGTTAAATCTTGGTGTTTAAACATTTATACTCCTTGAATACATTAGTAATCTATGGCAGGAGTGGGGTTGAACAATACACCAAGTCATTTTTCAAATAAGTTTTTTAATAGATAAATAAATTCAAGAAAAATTGATTTTAGATGGAATTTTTCCGGTTCAATACCAGAAAAAATATCTGACAGAACTTACAAAATATTTGTTTAAAGCAATAAGCAGGTAAACTGATTTGATGATGTGCTAGTCAAAACCATATCGATTTACATATTTTTTTTAATCGATGTTCACAGTTTGAATATACATACATACTTTCCTCAAAATTATTGAGTTTTAATAAATGTACTTAATCTTGAAAATGATTTATAGAAGTAGAGTTAAGTTTATTAAATTACAGAAATTTTTCTGTATTTTCCATTTTTATGAAATTCGTCTGTATGAACTTCTGATATTTGTTTTCTCAAGCAAAAGGACTTTAAAACTGACAAATCCCTTACAAAATGCACAATAACTGTTCCTTTTAATTTTCATGTACTCTGTACAAAGTAAATGTATGTGCTTCCATAATGTGAAATGGACAACATTTGGAGTATTGTTGTGTTTAAGATACTAAACTCAACGATAGCCATTAATTTATCATATTCTCCTTTGTCTAATAATTATAGTTTTGTTGGCAGTTTATCATTCACTGATTAACAAATGAGATGCATACTGAGTGAATAAGATTGAATAAAGGTTTTTATTTCTCCATATATTAGTGTTCACATTAATAATTACGCCAAGTATACCTGTTAGCTAAACTTCCGATACTGTTAATGAAGCTGCAAGATCTTTAATTAGAATTATTTAGGCAATGTTTTTAGCACTAAACAATTTGAGATAAATTTAATTAGTTTTTGTTTTAATATGTAATGGGCAGTCTTACCTTTGTAATGTTGAGAATGTTGATGAATTCTCAGATCTGTTATTGCTATATAATTCTGTTCTTTCATTTATTTAGAATTGTAAGTATTTTATACAACATATTATTTTTCTTTAAATATATATTTATCATTTTACAGTGCCCATACAATTATCTGCTTCCTGTTTATGACACTATTTGAAGGTCATTGGTTCATTTGAAACTTTTTTTTATTCTGGAACAAGTCCTTTGCAGAAAACACTTGACTGTTTATTTTTAGTCAGTTAACCAATGGTGAAATGTTCAGTATGATTGTGTATTACATTTCAGTAGGCCCAGACATTTCCTAACTTTTCAAATACAGAAGCCATTTATTATAATCATGGATAATGTTATCAAGTGGTTATTGTGATCAAAAACAGTCAGTCCCAAACAATTTATTTAAAATGTATTAAAGATAATGAAAAAATAAATTTCATATTTTTATCATGTAAAGTTGTTTATAACATAACATAAATTCAATAATATAATGAATTTATAACAATGAATGTAAATTGTTCCAATTTTCATAACCAGCTGATAACATTAAGCTAAGGACTAGCTTAATGTTATCAGCTGGTTATTGTTATCTAAAAGACCCTGTCCCAAAGGGATCACAATGAGCAGCTTCCTCTGTGTTATTGGTATCAGAGATTTGTTTCTAAATTGATACTTTTTCTTGCAAACAATGCTGGAAATATAAATGTAGCATATCCATAGTAGAACACTTCATGATTTATTGAATGATTTAACTGAGGAATGTATTGTAAATAAAAGAAGTACCGTACTGTATTGTATTTTCTTTCTTGAGAATTTAACTATTTCAGTTGCTGCTGAGTATGTTATTGTTGTTTCCAAGGGGGTGGGGAAAAACACTGACACAAAACCTTCAAGGGACACCTCCTTGCTTATCACTGGTAAGCTATCTCCAGTCACAAAATCTGAGACACTACCAACGTAATTCAGTCGTGACCACCAACGTACAACTCCAATGTAGCTTCGATAGGCAAGCCTAGCACTGACGAATGATCGCCGCCTGGCCTCTTATAACCAAAAGCTTGCCCCGTCCAGGTCACTAGCTCTTCACATACAGAGCACGGACACTCCACCTTGTCTATATCTGTCGACGGCTCGTTTGCTTGGCTTTTGATTCTTGGACCTTCCACAAAACCGACAGTACGCCACCCTGTAGTCTTTTTGCTCTGGGCAAGTCTTTTTCCACTTCTTTGTTACGGTTATGAAGTAATAAAAAAGTAATTGGAAATAAATGAAGCTCATTGATTCAGCTTGATATATTCTAATTTTTCCGATTCAGTTTTTATCCTAATGGGAAATATAGAAATGTTTATCTCTGATTTTGTTTATATAATCTGGCATTTTCAAAAGCACAAGAAGTGACACACATGCAAACTTCTGTGCTTTGTTGTGACTATCATTGAAAGTGGTCTGCATACTTATGCATGGATCTTTTAACTTGGCTTTTATTTATTTCGATAAGCTATATTTTTCTCCTTTGGAACACTATTTTATTGTTATCATGTATTATTTATGCTCTCTGTGTTTTTCAATGTTTTTCTCTTTCTTGGTTATTTAGACCTAGATTTTCTTTCCCTTTAAAGTGTTCCCCATTAGTCTTTAGTAACTGAAACTCTTCGGAGGAGGAAGAATCTCAGAATCATAAATGAAGTTAGAGCATGAATCATCTGATTCTTAGTTTTTCTTTGCTGCAACTGTTCTTGATTTTTATGTTTTATTTTTAAACATTCTCTATTGATTTGATTTTTCACACTTATGGAACGTTTAATCAACAATCACTTTCATTCTTAATGCTGCACATTGCTAAGAATTCTTTCTTCTTTTTTTTTTTTTTAATGTGCATATTTATTCTGTTGCCTTTAGACGTTTTGTTCAATGAAAACCTGGAACAAAACCATTGAATCCCTCATTTACTACACTTTGCATTTTTTTTAAAGTAACTTGATACATGTCACTGAAGTCTCATGTTAATTAGGTTTATTGAAATGGTTATTGATTTTGTACTCAAAAGGTATCGCTCCCTATTTTTTCATTTCTGTACCCAGTTTCGTATAAGATCCTCAATTTATGCATTTTGAAACGTTGGAATTTGTTTATTGATAAAAGATATTTTCAGTTTTCATTTAAAAAAACATGTATAGTTCTTTTGAATGTAAATCTAAAAATATTAATGAATATAAAGAAATGTACTGAAATTGTCTGATGAGAACGGTTCTTTTATTGAATCTGTTTATGCTTGCATGAAAGCTAAACAGTTTAATGTATAAAAATAAACACTTATGTTTGGTATGTAAATTGATGTGAAAGACAAAATGCATATCTAGTTTTTTCACAGGACTGAATTTATAGGATTTGAAATTAATAATGTTATCCAAATTGTTGCTCTGCATCCTAAATTAAATCCCTTTTCTTTAGTAATTCTGTATTTGCTTTAATGATTAACAACAAAAGTGGCTAAAAATTATACATAAAGTCGCACAAACAGTCTCTGTGTACTCTTGGGCCATCCTTCAAAACAAGAGAATGGAATATTTTCGGTGATTTCGACCACGTAAGACCAATCGCATAAAAAATCTCCTGCTTTAGAGACTGGTTTCTTGTTTGCACAGATTTTTTTTTTTTTTTCAAGAATTTTAATAACACAATGTTTTCTGAATTTAAAGGTTTTTAATTAAAATTTACAAAAGGCCACAACTAGAGATTAAATTTACGTAGTTGGGTTTTTTAACAAAAAAAAACAAACTTTACACATAAGTTTCTGAGATTTTTACGTGTAAAGAAAAAAGAAATTCACCAGTTTCTAAAGCAGGAGATGTTTACATGTATGGTCTTCCGTAGCAGAAATCACCAATGGTTGAAATCACCGAAAATGTTCCGTTCTCCTGTTTCGAAGGATGGCCTACTCTTGGATATAATGGTTCTGGTAAAACATTTTGTAAACATGAATAATTAGCTGAAAGTAAATGACTTCAAAAATATACATTTAAATCATATCTGACCATTCAATTTATATATTAATGCTAACAAAGTCTCCATCAGATGGGTTGCCCTTCATTTTGGTATGGTTTTGGGGATTAAAGTATCATTACAAGTAACCCAGGGTGCCTCAGTAGTATTTCTCAGTACCAACAGATTAGACCTATCTGTATGTCTGCGACATCTAAACAAATGCATTTTTCAGATATGAGGTTGGAGCACTCATTTCTTTCACTTTTGTATTTAAAATGTCCATATTCATTCTTGTTTCCTTTGAAAGAACGCTTACTTCTCCAATGTCAACTATTTTTTAATTAATTAATCAGACCACTATATTAGTCAGTTAAAGCAATGACAGTTGGAAATAAAAAATATAAGCAGATAACTTGCAATTCTTTGTGTGTGTGTGTGTGTGTGTGTGTGTGTGTATAAATATTTGCTTGCATGTATATGTCTAATAGTCTCCAAAACAGCTGCACCCTGGGATCTAAAAATTTGTCTACACGGCTAACTGGGCCCAGGGATTAACATAGAATAGGTGGCGCTGCCCTCCGAGGTCCCTTTAGGGTCCAAACTGCAAAAAGGGACATCTTTTTACACCACACTGCATAAACCAAAAAACTATAATGTGTAAGCTTTTATTTAAAAATTCATTTATTTATAAGAAAAGCAGTGGAAATGTCAATAGCTCAGTGGTTAGAAGCCCTGAAAATGGAATCAGTGGTCAGAGTTCAAATTCTAACGGAGAAAATTTTATTTTTATTTACTTTTACCTCTGTTAACAACAATAAAACATGTTTTTCTTTGAGCAAAAACCCTAACTCCAACCCCAATCCAAACACGGCAATGAAACCTGAACACTATTTAAATCTGATGGCCTGCTCTGAGGTGTGAACTACTAATGCCAAAAGTGAACGCATGAATTCTCAGTTTTGAGAAAAATTAATTTTTTTGTGGTGTAGATTTGCTTGGCAAAGTGTAATATTAGCCTCTTAGCTTGTCAATAAAGCAGATAGTTGTAAGTAATTGATTAATGGAATAGAAACACTAGTGGTCTACTGGGCACCACTTTGAAATAGGAGGTGAAATTACCGATCAAAATGATTAACTTCAACTTCTGAATTAATGGATAGTCGGAATTAACTGTTCAAGCTTTAGGTAGGTTGGTTATTAAATTCAAAGTTACTTCTGACTGAACATTTCAGCTGGTTTAAATTGATTTAGTGACACAATGACTTAGATGGGTATTTGTAGTTGGAAAAACCTGGTCATTATCAGATACTAGTAAAAAGGTGTGTTCTTGAGATTTCAGTATTTAGTTCTAGTCTTAAGCTTTAATAGCAGGTTTTTCTAGTAATCGTGTTGATTACAGTTCAATATCAAAGGTTTTGGTAAATAAATTGCTCTGACATAAAAATAAGAATGCATACTAAAAATTTAGGAATATTTGGTTTGGCTTTTGGTTTCACAGGCGACTACGGAATGAATAAAAATGTTCTGACATCCACCTTTGCAATGTAACACTTCATATTCAGAAAAGATACTTTATTTTTTAATTTGGCATCTATATTCTGCATACTTTTCTAATATTAGAAACTGTCAACCAAAACTGTCAGCATAGGTTTCTTCAGTTTTTAAATTGGTCGGGCTTGCTATGTATGTATTGCACATACAGGCTACACCAATGGAACTACAGGGCTGAACATTTAAACATTTATTCCTTATGTCTAGAAAAAAAACCTGGGGCTTCAATTTGCAATGTAAGTTTATGCTAAATTGGTCCCTTAGTTTGCATCCGGCAGCATTCATGCTTGTTTTTTGGTGTATTTTGAAATTTCGGACTTATTTAGTGATCACTGCCCAACAAAAGGCGAGAAAAGTAACTTATTCATTGATCACCCCTTTTCCAATTTTTTAACTGATTGCCTCCAACACACCATGCTGCCAAAAGACGTTGGTCACCTGACAGTTTCTATTGAGTGACTAACCAGCCCTGTTATAATTATTTTTTTACTAATATTCTTATATTCAATTGAGCTGTGCATATACTGTAATTCCCCATGTATAATCCGCACTTTTTTCAGAATATTTTGAGCCAAAAAATCCAGGTGCATAGGGTTATTTTCCAGTACTGTTTGTTGGATGTAGAAGGTCCATTTGACTGCCACCATTGCTGTAATGGTGATCGATAATATAGAAAACTGAGAACATACTTGCCAGATAGCTGTAATTTGAAATACTGTTTTAATCACATCTTTTTCATGTGATTAAAATTATAAAAACGTAGTTTTCACTAAAATTACCCTTATTATAAAAAAGATTTTTTAATTTTTTTTTAATGAAAATACGCAAGCAGGCCTAATTTTTTTAAATGTTAAAACAAATGTTCATTCATTCAACTAAATCGTTGACTTATATAGGCTACCCCACTGACAATTACTACTATACATATGTCCCTATTTACCTGAACCCCCACGAGAACAGATGTATGTCGTTTTCATTGTACTGTTACAATGGAATTGCCAAGCTCACATATTCATAACTTACGTACATTTGAGGATGAAAAATATTACTACTTAATGAGGCTTAGATTAAAATTCACATTTTCCAACTCACGGCAAAACATCCAACATTTTGGAGATGCCGATCAGATCAAAGAAATGTGTGCGGAATATACACAGAGAAATGCGTTTTTCATTCGAAATTGAAGCTTAATCGGGTGGTGCGGATTATACATGGGGAATTATGGTAAATATATTTTATTGTCAAACTCCAGTCCAAGTTGTTTTTCTACCGTAACAACAAGAACAGTCCTCATCCAATTTCGAGTAGTAAATGCTTCACTGTTTGTCTGTCCCATCATGTTAAATAAAACTGATATATAAAATTAACATTTTCCCTACCGTGACTTGAAATCCTGACTAAGTGATCGGTAAGCGGCTCTCTTACCTACTGAGTCAAACTAACAAGTCTTACATATCTACAAATCTTTAATAAGTTCACAGTACCCTCTCCGTGAAAAAATCTTTTTGTATGTTTGAATCGTATTTTTACCAATCTTGAAATAAAAAAGAAACATATGTCGAATTATTTGCTTATTTTCTTCTATCTTCAATGTTAGAATCAATAAACAAAAATACGCTAATTTTGACAATTTCTTTTTAAATGCACACTTTTGATTGTATTGTGACAGCCATCATAATACAATAAATGGCTACTTCAAAAAAGTTACTTCAAACTAAATGGACCTTTTGGCCAATCCAATACAATGCTTGAAACTGATTGAAGGCTAATTAGACAATGATAAACAGAAGTTAAAAACAATAAAATTATAGGAACCTTTTATTTTTATTCAGAGTTCTGACTATCACTTGTGTACTGTCTAATGTTTGAGGAAAGATCATTGATGCGGGACAAAATGAGTTTAATCTCATGAAATATGACCAAGTTTAATTTTCAATTCCAGAGTAAAATGATTTGTATTGTGTAAGTTGATAATAGCCTCTAGCTTGATTTGTATAATTTTAACAAATTGTTTATGCATTTGTTTTTGTGAATGCTAACTGTTAATATTGGCATCTGCAGGTGTACAGAACCCAGTGGTTTTCTGGCTAAATACAGTGAGATAATTTCTCTAAACTGGATTTCAAATAAAGGTCATAGCTGTGCCTTCTGACTTGTCATATGGATTTCCTGTAATGTGGAGTTAGTTGGCAATTAGCCTGCTTGTTGGTTGTTTCTTTACCTGGTGTTGGTTGGTGGGTAGCTTGCTGAGGAAATGTCTAGTCCTGCCTGTTGCTCAAATTGCTTATTTTCTTAACAATAATCAGAGAAGTACTTAAAATGTATCTGTCACTTGGCCACTTGAAGCTCATTTAAGATAGGATGGGCTTTATTGCTGTTATCACTATACCCAGGTATGTGGGTTCAACCAACCCTAGCCAGTTCATTTCATATATTCATTGTATTGCTGTTACGCATTTCTACTTGTTTTGACTCATTTTTCTGGAATCTAAAGCATTTTTGCTGAGAAACCTCCAATATTCAGGCATTCATTATAAATACATCTGTTGTTGATAACTCGTCTATACAGACTGCTGAATATAACTTATACAACAAATATTTTATCAGACACAAAAATTATTTTTAAAATTTAGATTTTAATTATAATGGTTGTGCTTCTCTGGATGAAGAATATTTGATGATTTTTCTTTTTCTAGAAGTTTCTAGCAATTTAGAAATTCAAATATTTCTAACATCTACCTGTAAGTGATGAACGTACTCTTTTCCTTTCTGGCTACCTGTTGAGACATATACTCCTCTAAATTGTCAAAAATATATGCATACACAAACCTATTTTGTGAGATTTTGACATGATGATAGCATTATATTGCTTTGGTTTCTTTGCTGATTTTGTTTTGTTTGGTATCTATTACTATGCAAAACCGGTTCGAGTAGCAGAATATAGTCGGGGAAGTTGGAGTCAGCTCGACCCGGTGAGGTGAAGTGAGTATCTATTACTCACTTTTTTAATCACACATTCTTGAGAGAATGAGATGGGTTTGATGTTTGAATAGGTATTCTGCTGTTTTGATTGCTTACATGCTTTAAAAGATCAAGAACCAATCTCAGAAAAATCAAAGTTTATATTTGTCAGTTCATATTTTTGAATTCATTTAAACTTCATATGTTGTATGAGTTATTACCTAACAGCAGTCATGCAACACAGTTTTTTATTTTATTATTATTGTGCAGAAACACACATTGGTCAATTGGTGAAGGTGGTGCTAAACCAACAAATAAAACTGATTAAGGCAAATTATTGTAAAGAAGAAACCTGTTGTTATTTAGAAAATGAAATAAAACTACTTGTGTTGCTAAATACAATGAAGCAGGAAACTACAGTTGTTAAAGGGTTAGTGTGTAGAGTTATTGACTGTAACAACGGGGCCAACCACGAGATCGAACCGGGGTCCTCTGCCCAACCTCATCCAAAGAGATTTTGTGTGGCTGCGCTATCGCTTATTATTTGCTGTGGCAGCCACTTCGCATACAGACACTTAAATCATTTTAGAGTATGATATAAGCAGATAATTATGAGGAGTGGCAACATTCTCGTTTTTGACTGCAGTCAGAGAGCATCGTGAATAATTGTGATTCGAGAGAAAAGAGTTCGTTTTTGGTTTTCCGGTGTCGTGCTGAGAGGTGTCGTGTTATAGACACACTGAGACTGTGTTCCTTGCGGTCCTCCCGTTTTGAAGTGACCAGACTCTTGTATTCGTAGTGGTATTTGATTAGTTTTGCTTCCTGATGTGTGCTGGAAATCAAGATGAGAAAAGACACCTGATTATATGGGTAATCCAGAATAGAAATTAGTTAACTATTTGTGTACGCATTTTAAGTAGGAAAGGAAAGCATTACAGGAGGGACCGTTCTAAATAAGGTAAAATTCTACTGAAATTCTCAAGTGGGACAGAAAAACACAATTTATAATGGAAGATGTTGCGTGTATTGAAAGGAGCTAGCATCAGCAATTGTGAGACATAAAGCTTTTAATGAAATGATTTAATTTCAATTTATGTATTGCAGGCATTCGTCTTTGGTATCTTCAGAAGTTCTGATTGGCTGTGTATTGATATCAGTTTTACTTCATTTTCATCAACTGCTATTAACAAGCATGGAAGGAAATTATTTTGTAAAAGCTTTTTTTCCTTGTAATTTTCAAACCACAGATATGTACTATGAAAGAAAATCGAGTTCTAGTCAAATGATTTCATTTCTACTGAGTGCAATTAATGAACTCTCTTGAGCTTTCAGAATTATACTTGATTATATGTGAGATCTTTGGAAGAAACTAATCTCTCTAGTATTGGTCATTAGTGATACTTTCTGTTAGTTTCTTTGAACTTTTCAAATAAATTCTTTGTATGATCTGGTTTAATCTGGTTAATCCTAGTGATTATCTAGATTGGCTATTTGACAAATGAGCAGATTTGTGCTTAAATCAAGATATGAACTTGGATGTGATAATCTGTTGATTATTACTATTGCATGTCTGAACAAATGTTTTTTTTTGTTTTTTTTTAATGATTTAGCTAAATATACTATTAGTATAGGTACTAGGGCATTTGCATCCTAGACAACTGTCACAGTGAAATGC
>VCCN01005724.1:2051777-2063123 GCA_006491835.1 Architeuthis dux
GACACTGTCATAGTTGACTTTACTTTCCTATGTAAACTGACATATAAAATCAACATTACACTACCGAGATTTGAACTCTCGATCAGGTAATTTTTAGCCTGGTGTGTTACCACCTGCCCTAAACTGACAAAACCTCCAAATTTTATAGTAGAATTACACAAGGAAGTAGAAGTAGGAGCAGAGTTTGACAATTTATTAATTTCAGTAAGTAATGTTATTAAGCATTCTTTTCATTTTCTGGTGAATGAGTTTCTGTATGTCAGGTCTGGTAGCATCTCTGAAATGTTTATGGTATCGTTTATAAAATGTTTGTAGGTTTCCAAAGTACAATTTACTCTGCTTTGCCATTTGTCAGTTGGTATGAATATGCAAACAGTCATTGGAGTTTCTAAGTAGATATGGGATTTCATCTTGTGTCATTGTGACGGTGCTTTGCCTATTGAAAAGGTTAAGATAAAGATCATCCCACTGTGACTATTGTGTGACTTGTTGAAATCCTTAATGTCAAATGTCAATGAAGAATTAGCTTACCAACTAATTTGTAATTTTCCCAAAGATTTTTACAGATTCAGCAGGAGGCATAACATTTCCCAGAAGTTCCCAGAAAAGCGGCACAAAAACTATTCCCATGAATCTTGTTCACTAAATGAAGAGAATCTTGTTCAACCAGTCAGTATTTAAAAAAAAAAAAAAGACACCTGTCATATCTCTACTTGCTCTCTGAAAACGAATATATAAATATATTTTCACTGGCTCTGAAAAATAGTTGAGCATTAAAAAAAAGGTTTGCATAGCAACTCTATAAACATTTCTAAATGCTCTTAGAAAAAAACTATTGATTTGAGCTACTCTTTTGTAGATGCCTTTATCAGCCTTTTATGAATTAAAAAAATTGTACTCTACCTGTTTGGTCTCCAAAACACCTAATGACCCCAGGAAACATCACTGATGATGTGTTTCTTTTTCGCATGCATCATCTGGTGGTGCACCACCAGATGATGCATGTAGAACATAAATTTAACTGAAACTGATAACTACTTGAATTAATTTTTCTTTTTTTTTCTTTTCCTGTTGAATATGTAAATCATCCAAGTATAATATTTACTCTGAGAAAGGATTATTTTTTGCTTTTCCCTTTTCCTTATAAGTAACTAGCCTTGCCTATATAGCTGTTGTTTACCCCTGCCAGTGAAGTTGGAAGATATACATATTCACCCGTGTCTGTCCGTCTACACAATATCTTCAAAAGTTCTCAATGAATTTCAAAGAAATTTTGTAGAAGGGATCCCATGGGCTACAGAAGAATTGATTCAATTTTGGGACGGATCCAGGAATTAGTTTTTGATTTGAGAAATTCAACGGCAGTTACTCAATATTTGTACATTCAAAATTCTTTCCCTTGTTTTATACCTTATTTTCATTCGGTTTTTAGTTAGTGTATGGCGTTGACAGAGGTATGCACTCTCTGGGTGCTTTCTAGTTAACTGTTGAGATTAGATAATTAGTGATGTACTGGAATATCAATCCCGTCAGATATCAGATCCCAAAGTAAAAAAATTAAAATCCATGTCTGAATATTGGGTGGCTAAAATTTGAAACTGGTGGCCGCAAACATTTTTTGGAATCCGGCGCCAGATATCCGACCAGATTTATATTCTGGTACGTCACTATAGATAACTGTAATAAAGCATTGAAAATTACTTATAAAAAGCCAATTTTTAATCGTGTTTTATTGAGCTCACTTATATGCAAAATCAATTTATTTTTCTCAGCAATATAAATTATGAAGCCCACAATTTGGCTTGATTTATTAAAAATGTGAAGAGGTGGGAAGTTGTCTTGTAACATATTTCTTTTTATAAGAATTAAAGATTCAATTAGTAATAACTAGAAAGTAAGTGCTGCGCAGGAGACTCAAGACCTATGCTTCAGCTTTGTTCCATTACTGCAACTCTTACAGTTTGGTTGTAAAACCAGACCATGAGATTCAAATTTTTCCATTAGGAGCTGAATGATTTTCTAGTGAGATAAGACATAACTCAACCTTTTTGTTCATGTCTTTAGATAATTTTTGTACAGGTTTTATTCTTTTAATACCTTACATCAGTCTATAAGAGAACTAATTTTGTTTCCAGTAATTCATTAGGAGCTCATACCCTAGATTAGTTTTATACATGCATTTAATTTCTTTTAATTTTTGTCTTTGTCAGATTCACCACCACAAAAGCTTTTATGAGCATCCTGCGAGAGCTCCATGACATGGCAAGCCAGCATGAAATCATTGCAGAAACCACACAGACACTCATCATCAAGGAAATTCAACAACTTATTATAGAATTGAAGCAAGAAAGAAAAAAGGTAAATATTGAAGTTCATTTATTAGTCTTTCGTTTCGCTTGTAGCTAGCCTACCAGAGAGTTCACTGAGTGGTAAGTAAGGGAGGGTGTGCCTTTGGCTGCTTTATTGAGAATAATTGCAGAGATCAGTCTCCTCCTTAGAGGATTAATGGGATCGCCACAGAAGGCTCTCTGCGTGATCCCACCTGGGCTGGGGATGGATTAATGCTTTTCCCAAGGGCATTAGTCTGAAGTGTCCACAAATTGTTCCAGCCGGAGTTCGCTAAGTCCATCTTCCGTGCCATTACCCCCACGGCCACCTTGCTCCTCCCATTTATTAGTGAAATACAAACAAATATGCTGAAATAGACACACAGCTTTCCTGATTGAATTGTTGCATTGTTAATATTGTCATTCTCTGGTAGCTTCTACTTTATTGAAATCTCCATTAGTGTTCTTAATATTTTAATTTTTACCCAATCCAAATGTATCAATCTTGCCATGTACTTTGTTATGGTACCAACCAGGAGGACAACATAGCAGATTTTAACAAACATTCTCCAAGTAACTTTAGAATTTGACATTTTCCCTATCAAATTCAGCTTAGAATAATTCAAGTTATACATGAAAAACTTTGCGCTCAGCAAACATTTTTAACTATCATTAACCACTTTTAAGAGTTCTTATAGATTATAGGCAACCATTTTCTATTCAGATATTCCTTGGTAATTACAATGAGACAAACTTACATGGTGATCTTAGGAACAATTGCTTCTACATTATTTGCATAAAGCATTTAAATTGCTATTCAATGCAAAAGCTTCTGTGAACCTGAGCTTATATAATCAAGTATTTAATTTTTTTGGTTTAATTTGATGTATTTTTGCCTATTACAGTATATATTATGGCTCCTAATTAATAACGGGTAATAAGTATGAGATGTGTGTGTCTGTGTGTGTGTGTGTATATAGATATAGATATATATCTATATATCTCTCAAATAAAGGAAGATTTTTAAAAAAAAGATTTTTTAAATTTTTTAAGTAAGCACTATTATGCCTCTAACCATATATTACAAGAATTGGGGTGCGTCAGTACAGAGGATTGTGTTGACAAGCCCTCTTCCTCTTTTTCCTTTTCACATATAATCTGCCACCGTCATCTCTTGGGTGCAAGGCTTTATGCATTGTCATCAACTTTGTTTTCTGGTCCTACTTCCTTAGTTCTTCTCTTGTTTAGTTTAAGAAGGGTCCTGAATATCTCAACACAACTTGCTGAGCAATTTTTAAAAAAGTAATTGACCACATAAGTTTCAGCAACCTGGTGCAGATTATAGTCTAAGATCTTTCATCTTACCATCCTATACTGTAACCAATAAGCTGTAGCTTTGACGTTTTTAGGTACCAAAGAGAAATGGATAAACCCATATTTTCATTCTCGTACATTTGGAACGAAATACTAAAAGATTATACTAATCATAGTTTTAAAATTTCTTGAAAATACCAAAGCTTATAACCAGAAAAGGATTGCTTCAGTTTATAGTGTCATTTCTCTCATTACTTTCTATGACTAGATTAAGCTTTCCAAATGCTGCAATATTTCATAAGATACATAAGTTGGGCTTATGTAAGATATGAATTTAAAAATAAAAATACTTCAAGGTGACATATTAAAAACAGTTCTTGCGCTACTGTGTTGCCAACTCAAAAAATATTTTCACGCTAGTTTGACTGCTAAAAAGCCCTAAATTCTTTTTAAATGGCCAAAAGACACTAAAAGTGGTCAAAAATGGTCAAAAACTGCCAAAATGTTTTAGGCGCAAACACTTTTTGCACTTACAAAACAAGAAACACGCTGAATCTAGCGCTCAATCGGCAACACAGTACTCTAAATGCAATATCTTATTTCTAATAATTCAATTTAATTGCACTGTATGTGAAATCCAGCTGCAGTTAAATCTGCTTACTTTCTCACAAATAAACCTTTTTTTTTTCCTCTTCTCTAAAACAATATATTAGAACAAAACTAAACTGAAAAATATATACTTGCTGACTAACAAAAGTCTGAGAATAATAGCACGATGATTCATTGTTTCCCTAGATACAAATGAAAAATAGCAGTTATCTGTTGGTATGGATGTAGAGATCAGCAAAAAGAATGCCCCCCCCCCCCAAAAAAAAAAGTCATAAAAACTTTCATGTTCCTACTTAAAAGTTTCATATTTCAAAGAGTACAGATTATGTTTATTTAAAAAAAAAAAAAAAAGAAAGTTGCTGCGTTATGTATATGACTGAAGCTATGATAGTTTTCTGGAGTTGTAAGATCCAAGTGTTTTATTTATTCCACATTATTAGGACTATTGTTTCCATCTTGGTTATTAATATTTTGGTCAATGTATTCTTCGGCCTTTTTCAATTGTACATTCTTTAGAATTTGCTTATTTTTGTCATAAAGCAAATCTAGGGTTGATTTTAACACCAGTGCTAAAAAAGAAAATACATAAATAAAATAAAAAAACCTGGCTTATTCGTTAAAGCCCACTTATACCATAAGTCTATATAAGGCCATTTCAAAATAGTCAGCCAAGGCATTTAGAACTCATAGCAACCTAAACCCATAATCCATTCCCACACCAGGTGTCAATGAGAGGATAGATTCCACCATCCAGTGGCAGCACTCACACAAGTGATCTGTTTTCAAATATCTTGTTCATAGAACTTGTTAATCTTTATATTTTCATCATTTTTGCAAGAGTTATTCTTTATAACTCTATTTTAGATTACATTTGAGCACACATATCAAAAGTAAGTGTTAGCAACTCATTCATGATTACCAACATTTTATTTTTGCCTGACTCGGACCAGTAACTGGTAGCTGCAAAATCATTGTCATTGGACGGTTAATACATATTTCTTGATAATTCTGGTATAGGAAACTTTAAAGCTTCAACAGTTAACAATTTGGATCAGGCACCCAGAAAATTGTAGAATCAAAAAGGGACACATTTTGCCTCAACACTGGTGATGTCACTGAAGCGTCAGTGTTACAAGATAAACAAAGTCGCTAAAATTTTTGAAGTTACTTACATTCAATAAAAAATAGAAAGAAGATTACTAAGATACTTTCTCCCGGAAAAATAAAAAGTATTTTTTGTGCTTTCAATCCAACTATTCATCGTTTGACACACCACAGGTTTTTAGGTGACATGCGTTGGGACTATTTTAAAACTTTTCTAATTTCATTATATTATTCTAGTTTTGTAAGTGTATTTTTAAATTTCAAGTTATATTTTATTAAACTCCTAGTTTTATAAATATATTTTTAAAAATAGACCTATCTATAAACATACCTGAAACTAAAATTATGACATACCCTGCTAAAAAGGTTCGCCATCACTTGGTTAAGATTTGATTGCTTAAATGTAAGTGACAAAAATTTGCCACCAAAATTATTGATATTATTTTCAACAAAACAGCAATGATCTAAAATAGCTAATCTGTATAAACTTAATTTTTTATTTAATTGAAAACTCAAAAGTACCTCCTTGCTCTGAAATACTGAAGAAACGGTTATTAGAAATAAACTGAATGCTTTTTGATTGGACAAACGGTTTTGTAAAGTTGCTTGACAGATGTTTCATTGAGCAAAATCAAAGATTATATTTAACTAAGTACTCAAAAAAAAAAATAGTTTGTTACATGATAGAGCTAGTCTTATTTCCAAGGAAATCATTTATTTTCCTAATTCTATTCAGATCTACAAAGTAAAAGATCTGGTCTGTTTGTATCTTGAATCCCAGAATATCTCGAGTTACTGGGCTGTATTTCATAAAAATAACAGTCTACCTATTGAAACACTTCTAAGATTAAAGAATGTGAATGTAAGTAGCGGTACAAACTTTCACATTTTTCAGCATAAATAGGTCAACAAATCTCGGGTAATTATGTGTGTGTGTAATATATATATATATTAGTTGATGTGATTTATTAATTTTTATGATAATAATGCAACATCATGTTAGTCAACCATCAAGGTAGCTAATGTCAAATGTTATAAAGATGTTTTCATAAGAATTTGCTTCCTTTGGGCAGCATTTTGTGGAAATAATACTCTTGTGTATGTGCTGTGGATTTAACTGTTCAGCACTAAAGTAAATTTTAACTAAGGATACCTTATTTAACAAGAACCAATCTGATTTTTTTAAATTTTTTTTTTTAGTGTTCAGCTGAAAACTTTGTCGTATTTACAGCAAATGTGTGGTTCAACAATACCTCATAGTCCTTTAATTTTTTAGGAAATTTAATGTTAAGACATTTTTTTCTTTTTCTTTTTTCTTCCATTTTTTACAGTTTGTTAGTATAAGAGATCTAGCATGCATTTTCTTCTCATCCTATCTCTTACTAAAACATTGCCTCAAAAGTTAATGTATATTCATGTTGTAATGCTTTTGAATATATTCATAGGTATTACAATTGAAAAAATAATTCAACCTGGATTAAAATGTGAAGTTTTTGGTTGTTATTTAGTGACTAATTCAAACTATTTTAATGGATAGTGGCCAAGTGAAAACTTATCTTTTCCTATAGTAAGATAAATCATTTCCAGAAAATTGCTGTAATATGAGTTTTAGTATTTATAGTCTAATTTTTTTTTCGACTGGAATGTAACGAATGTTAAGCGGGTTGCAAATGAATGTGTTACTTTATCCCATAAGTCTGTATCAACTTACTGCTACTTGAGATGGCTTTTCAGAGACTTTCATTTTATATCTACACTGGATAAAATCATTTTTTTAAAACTGTCCAATTTGTCTCATTTTGTTTGTATTTGCTAGTAATGTGCTAGCACTAAATAGGAAAATATTAGCATTGATATGCAATAAAACAGGTATTTTATATCTTATAGGACGCTATCAAATAGATAATTTTTTAAGCATGTCAACTTCCAATATTTCTAAGTTTAACAAGAAGTTTGAGAAAATGCATGGGATTTGATATAATTTTCTTTGGAATTTTAAAAAGTAGTATTTGGATTTAATGTGTTTAATATATCCTTTGGAATTAACACAAGTTAAATATTTGCCTTAAAATAATTGTTCTTTGTAACAGTAAAGATTTCATGAAATCCAAGAAGCAAGATGACACTGATAAGTGTTTACATTTTCCCTCCCTAGAGACTAATTCTGATGGGAAACGTTCTATTAGATCAATGTTTAATTGCTGCACTAATGAAAGAATTAAACTTTGTTTTTAAATACTTTGTCTACTATTTGCATTATTATTGGATGAAGTAATTGTAGTACATTATTTTAATCAAACTTGACTAGATTTTCCCATCATCTTAATTTCAGTTGTTTTTATATACAACTTCCAATTCAGGATAAAAACTGAAATTAAGATGAAGGTAAAAACTAGTCAAGTTTGATTAAAATAATGTTACAATTTCTTCTTCTTCTATTTCTTCTTAATTTATTAAGATTACTAGTTCTTATATGCGAAAACAATAATAAAAAAAAGAAATATGGCACGGAGAGCCGTAGAAACAGCAGCCCAAATTGAAAGTTGTATATAAAAACTGAAATTAAGATGAAGGTAAAAACTAGTCAAGTTTGATTAAAATAACTTTGTCTACTAGTTTCCAGTAGATGCAAAATTGCTATATAACTCACTTGGGTATCTATACATTTATTGTTATTCAGCATTTGAGCTATTCAGTAATTCAGATTTTTTTTCCACCTCTTAACAATACCAGGACATGTTTCAGTACTTGGCTTATATTATTGCTTCACTGATCTGATTTTATTCTGAAAACATTTGTACTTCACTATGGATCTCGCCTTGTCGGCTGAGGCCTAGAATATGCCGACTGCATCCCCTGCAGAAGGGTAGGACCCCCCCCCCAACCAGGGGCCCCCTGTTCTTTCAGTCGCTAGACACTAGTTAAAGGAAAAGAATGACCTTTGACTAAAGGCACAAGACTCTATTTAAAAAAAGAAAATAACCTTTCACCAAAGTCACTAGACTCTATTTAAAAAAAAACTTTGAACTGATTTCAGCATTAAATCACCAATCAAGGGTTGATAATGCCGCTAAACGAATCAATCAATCCACTATAGATCTACTTAGGCATATTAAGTTTTTAATCTTAGAAAATTGCAGGAAAGCAACTACCTTTTTATTTATTATCTTTAAATGACCTGCTTTCCTTCATTCATGTTTTCCTGTTGGCTCTGAATTATAGCCCTAATTGTTAGGAAGAGGAAAAAAACCAGGCATGCTTGATTCTTCAAGCTCTTAGGATTATTCACCTCTGCCAACAAAGTATGTATTTGGTTGTGTCCATCTTTCCATCTGTCCACAAGATATCTCCAAAAATATTCAATGAATATCAATGGGATAAGGAAGAGTTGGGTGAATTTGGGGGTGGATCCAGGAATTTTTATTTTGATGGAGAGATATTTTTCCATTAGTTTTTTTATTTTTTTTATTTTTTTTAATTTTTTATTTTATACATTTATGTATATGTTCATATCTGTCCACACAATATCTCCAAAAGTTCTCAATAAATTTCAATTAGGGTAGACAGGCTGTGGAAGAACTGATTAAATTTTGGGTTGGATCCATGCACAATTACCTCCCTTGCATTGTAGTTATATGTCCATTTCAATGAGATTTTGTAGAAGGGTGTACAATAGGCTACAGAAGAACTGATTAGATTCTGGTGTGGATCCATACAAAATACCTCCCCTCCATGTAGTTATATATCCAAACCACATATCTCAAAAATTTCATGTCTGTCCACATGGTAGCTCCAAAGGTTCTCAATGAATTTCAATGGAATTTTGTGGCATTGTGGTCAATGGGCCATGGAAGAAGTGATTAATTTGTTGGCCCGATCCATGCTAAATTACTCTCCATGGCGTTGGCAGGGGTATGCTCTTTATGAGTACTTTCTTGTTAGCTTAGATTTTACATTGTAAAATGCACTTTTTCAGGATAGTTTCATATCAATTTTGTAGTAATTTTCAAAACTGTGTACCTAAAGTTTATTTGTTCCCTTTCTACCCTCTGGAGTTAATATTTTGTGTAAGTGTTTTTGAATTAAACAGAAATATTAAATGATTAACTTTTTAAAGTTATGTATCAGCTATATCTCTTCATAAGCTAAATGTACTATGGAAATTTTGGCGTCTGCTTACTTATGTATACTTTAAAATTAGCTGTGACAATTTATATGTAATCATTAGCGACTGAAACTTTTTATGTATTTATTTAATAAACGTTACGCATGATAACACAAGTTACATGAATAACTAGTTGATAATAAACTGTGTGTTTAAATACTACCAATTTTAGTTAAAAACACTACCAATTTCTGGACATCAATAGTATAAACAAATAAATTTGGAGCTAAAGTCCCTGGCTCAAAATTTTGACCTGGGTCATTCTGGGTAGCTTGTTAAATTGGTTTCTCAGTCCTTTTTAAGATATTCATCATTCCTACTTTTGTTAGGACAATTCAAACTCCTCTTCTTTGATGTAGACACAACATTTTGGCCAATTCATTTTGTTTGATACTGTTTTTTTTTTTGCTTTGTCCCACGGGAAGAAGAGACCGATAGGCGAGACTTGCTTTCATTACAGATATTATAATTTACACCTGAATAAGGCCGTAGAATGAATTGGCCGAAACTTTGTGCCTACATTGAAGATGAGAAGAAGAGTTTAAAACGTATTAATGACTCTTCTTAAAATTATGGACAATCTTAATAGTATTTGCTTTTTATTCAATTTTCTAATGAGGTATACTATAGGATTTTAAAAACTGATTTGGTGAACAGAAATCTGTTTTATCGTTTAAATTTTGGCAAGTGTCTGTTTGGTATTGTTCTTTAGCCAAACTTTCATGTTTTCATATTCTTTGACATTTATTGTGAGTTTTTATTGGGTGAATTTGGAAATATTTTATGTAAGTTCTTTTAATTTTTTGGTAAAGATCTACATCTGTTAACCAAGTCGAAAAAAATAGTAACAATTTTTTTTCCGCCAGTAATTTCTTGCGCTTTTAATCCAGTAGACCCTAAATATATCAAAGAAACCTTCACAAGGGACGTGACAATATACTTCAAAGACTCACTTCCATACAGCGGACTGAAAATAACAGTCCAGTTTACCATACATTGTAAATAGAACCCTCCTTGTAAAACCTTAAATAAAAAAAAAATTTTTCTAAAATCTAACCTTAATGAAAGCAAATGAATTCAATCTATGAAGAAGGGTCTAACAGATTAGAAGCACAAAAATTACTTTTTTTTCCGACTTGGTTAATGGATGTAGATCTTTAACTATTTAATTTCAAAAAGTTAATTTTTAGTTCTTGTTGATATTTATCATTATCATCAGTCAAATTTTCGCTTTTGCTTTGTCAAATCATCAAGTCCCATGTATCTTTTTATAGATAGAAATAATTTTAAACCTCATTTTTGTAACCATGGCTACTGTATTTCATTAAATAATGATTTGTTGTTTTAGGGTTTACAAGAAGGCGCAAAAGTCCAACAACATTTATTAATTTCCACACAACAACTGGAAAAGGTGAGTAATTTTAATTCGCAATTGTTGAATCTTTTTCTAATGTTTGATAAGTTATCGGTAAATTTGTGCGAATACATGTATCATGCTTAATTTTGTAATGCAGAGGTTCCGATGTATGCATCCTGGGATGCTGCTATTAGCTCCCAGGGGGCACTGTGGTATATTCAGAAATTTTAATAATAAATGTAATTGTTCAGTATTTACTGACTTGAGGTGCCATGAAACAATCCTTGTACACTAAGGGTGCCGCAATTCGAAAAGATTTGGGAACTATTGCTGTCATGTATATGTTTAGTAAGCAGTGTTGGATTTAAACTTGGTGAGGCTATAAATAGCTTGGAGGCCCCTTGTTAAACAATTACACCAGAAAAATCCACTAAATCCGGCACTGGTAGTGAGAACCAAACAATTACATC
>VCCN01005724.1:2099661-2117031 GCA_006491835.1 Architeuthis dux
CAAATGGTGGGTAGGAGAAATTCTTATCAGCAAAATTGTTACCTTTTAAATAGAAGAGTTCATGGTTATGGACAGAGAAACAAAAATCACACTGTTCACTATTTGGGTAGATTTCTGGAATAGATTTTTTTTTTCATGAGGGGGGAAAAGTAGGCAGTATGCCTTCAAGGGGAGACAACTCAAAATTACTCAATGTTTTCATCTGTTCTAATTATTTCTGGCTCTTTTGTTTTGTAACTCTTATTTTCTTTTGAATCATGCATTTTTGAGGTGATGCAGAGCTAATAGGTATGGTCAATGACAAATTATGATTTATCTCTGAGTCAACTTAAAACAATGTATTTAGTGATGTTACATTTAGTGTTTTACTATGTATTTACCGTTTGGCATTATTTTCATTCAAATTACTGAGTCACATCCAGTCAAATTATTTCAGCAATAAACACTCTACTTATGTGGCTCATTCTCTCTGTTTTTAATCTAGGTGTAGTTTTGTTGGAAAAATTTTTATTTTCTTCACATTCAACTTTTTGTCGTTATTCTAGATGTTTCAAAATGAATTTTAAATTACTTAAGCACACTGACTCCTTTCTAATTTTTCTTCTTACTTCTTGTAGCACAATTTGCTATCAAGATAGTTTGGCATCCTAGCTGTAATGAGTGTTTTCTTCCGAATGATTCATTAATGTGGCTGTGTACTACATATTTTAAACCTGTTTCTGTGGTTTTAGTCAGACTGTAGAAGGTCACTTTATTTTTTCTCTTTCATCATTATATATCATGAATTAGCTGCTTGCATTAATGACTTTGCTAGCTGACTTGACTTCAGTTACTGCCAATTCTAGGGGAAAAGAATTAATGTATGAAAATGGTTTCTGATTAAAGCAGTATAATTGATTTTACTTGCATATCACTTATTCAACTTTCTTCAGATATAGTTAATACAAGACCAATTTACTTCAGCTATTCAAATTACTGATAAAAAAATAATGCATACATGGCACTGTTATGACTGAAATGTTCCATAATTTAACTCTTTCATACCTAAAAAATCATAGTCTTCTATTTCCCAAATCATTTTTATATAAATTCTTATATAATATCAGAAAAATAGTTTCATGACATTTTACTGCATATGTTCTATCATTTCCGCTATGATTGAAAAATATTTTTTTAAATGCATAAAATTAAAATAGTTCAATAGATATAAATGCTTTATGAAACTTTTTGTCTCGAGAGTAATAACTAAAAATGATTCAATTGTTATAATCTGAATTCTGGTATGCATCATTTGTGAAGGGAGAGTCCTACATGGCAGTGCAATTATCAGTTTATTAAAATATACTATTTTACATACACACACTTTCCTATCAGATAATTAAATAACATAAAGAATGAATACCACTCTGAAAAACATGCTTTCATTTCATCATTATTATCAAACAATAAGTTGTGGGTGATTTTTTTTTTTTTTTTTTTTTTTTTTTTTTTTTTTTTTTTTTAGATGTTTTGTTTTCAAATGGTTCTTCTGACAATTGAACTCCTTTGGCCTTTTTCAGGTGTAAAATCCGAGTGTGATGGGGTGAACAGAAGTTTTGTTTTTAAAGGGGGTAAACCCTTATAAACACAGGGCCCGGGTGTTGAGAGGCGGAATGCATTTCGTCAACATTTTGATGTGAGCTGCTTCTTTGATGTGAGCTGCTTCCAACATCGTTCTCTTTAAAAAACAAAACTTCTGTTTACCCCATCACACTCGGATTTTACACCTGAAGAAGGCCGGAGAATGGATTGGCCGAAACGTTTACAACACAAACAACAAGGAGTTCAATCGTCTAAAGAACCATTTGAATATTTAATGACCTTTCTCAAGACTATAGAAAATATCTTGTTTTGTTTCACATTATTCTCAGACCGTTAGTGACTTTCCCTACCTAATTTATAGGAATGCATAAATGGAAAATAAGAATGCAAATAAACCAAATGAAATGAAAGGTTACAGTGAAATAGTGGATATAATCGCAAAGTGTAGAGGTAAGTGGTCAATGATGAAGGCAGAAAAGGGGTTTGGTATTTTAGTAGGGCTTTAGAATCTTGTGATGAATAAGCCTACCATTTAGTCTGCCTTTATTGACTTACCTGGTTACTTTAGATTTCTGCTAGTAAAAAGAGGACAGAAAAATGAATAAGTTAGGTGATAAGTGAAAGTTTATATATCAATATTGAAGTTTTTAATTGTTCTTTAATACTGTCTTTTAATGATAAATCTATCAGTTATGAAATAGGATAGCAATAACCTTACTATAATTCACCAAATGCCAGTCTGTCCGTCATTGTGTAACTCCTGAACGGCCAGATCTATGGCTACCAAATTTTCTGTGGTTACTAATGGGACCCCAGAGCAGGTTTTTAGCAAGTTAGTTTTTGAGAAATCCCCATAAAAATAAATTTGAGTCCTTGGATTATATTTTTTGAGAAAAAAAAGTTACTGAATATATGGGAAAGAATAACGTGTTTAGATTAATTGAATACTACTGTATTACTTGAGTCTTTTAAGCCAATTGAACTTTTTTTTTATTAATATAAAGCCTGCTTTTAAAAGTAGTAATTGAGATCAGTTCCTTGATATTTTTAGTATTTTGTTTTCATCATGTACCAAATGATAATCTCTTTTCATCATTTGTAATTAGCTGTATACAAACAAAAACAGCCTACTACATTCCAGACCCCTATCAGGGGGGGTCAGGTTGGCTAACTGGGGGTTTCCTTTCTACCTTTATCTTTGGCCACTTATTCTGTATACTTACTTTATCTATGCTTTTGAAATTTTAACCCCTATCTTGCTGTAACCATATATTTCATTTTTTGTAAGTTTCCTATATATATACACCTATAAATAGGTCACTTCCATTCATGATATTCTGAAAAAGCATTGGAATATTAAGAAAATCATCCACAACTCTTGTTGGTTAATTGAATATTGATTGCCTATAGACTTTTGGTGAGTGGTGGGTTACCTTCATCTTTGTCTGTGTGTACATTGAAATGATTTGGTGTTTTCTATTATTAGGTTATTTACCAACTCTTAAATAATTTTTTTATAAATATTTTGGGTTATCTGATAAAACTAATTAAAAGCTTTTTATACTCATAACATGGGGATCATTCATAATTTTTCTTAATTATTTAGATTATTAAAATTTCTGTTTCGGCTTTTGATTTTATAATCTCATTTTACAAGAATATCAATACCTGTGCACTTTTCTAAGGGGGTTAAATGCTTTATCATTGACAAATTATTTTTATTTATTTATTTTTTTTTTTTGAACAGTACACTTTGATATTTCTACTTCACTTTCCCTATCTACCAAATCATCTGATTGCCAGTTAATTTCCATATTTTCTCTCTCTGCCTCCAATGTTTGCATTAAATGTCAATTTTTTTTACCCGTTATAGTTACAATTGACCACCTGATAGTTTTAAGCTTAATGTACAAGATTGAGCTATTTTAAAAGTAAAAGACAAGTCAAATCACTGTTACTAGAGAAAGATGGATAGATCTTTTACATCATTCATTCTCCACTCTGACTTGTCTGCAACTTCTCTGTACCGTTATGCTACACAGCACTACTTCTTTGAAGCTGCCTCTGTGGATGGTCTTTCTTGTGTCTGTTGTTTCTGCATGACTTCATTGAAAATCTGAGGACTTTCTCTATTGGCTTACCTATTTCAGACATAGTGTCTTTTCTGGCTATTAGGTATGTGGCTTAATATATGAGTATTGTTTAAAATATTTATAATAACTTGAATAATTATTCTTGTTTTCTGCTATTTCATATTGCTATCAAATTTATTTGATTTAATTACAGCCAAAAATTGTTTAATATTCAATCATGCTAAAATTAAACTGTTATCTTTCTTTCTACATGCAACTAGGTGATTTGGTTATCTTATAAAAATCATAAGAATAGAATTATCTCTAGTTCAGTAAATATTCTCCCCAAATAACAGCAAAATTTGGTAACAAGTCATTAGCTATAAACTAAAAACTAGTGATGTACTGGAATATCAATCCTGTTGGATATCTGGCGCCGGAAAGTAAAAAAATTAAAATTCACATCTGTTAAAAAATATTGGGTGGTTAAAATTTGAAACTAGTGGCAGTGATAATTTTTTATGAATATCACTACTAAAAACTATGATTTTTGTATCACTATTTATCTCTCTGAATTAAAAATAGATCTTGAGTTAAAAATTAATAAAATTGGATTTTATTTTTTAATACATCTATTAAAGTCTGTATCAAACAAGTTATCAACTATAATGGTATTAAATGAGATGCTGGTTAGCTGTGTGATATCTTTGGTGGTTATTGAAATATCTATTGCTTTTGTCATCCAACTGGTTTGCACATTTTACAGAGAATATGACTAGATTTTTTCTGTTATTCAAGTTTATTGAATAATAAATTTAGCTATTCAACTTTGTTTATATATTTGACAGTTTTGCAAACAATTTACTCATTTCATTCATTTAACTGTTTCTATGAAAATTATCCACTTTGAGTTTTAAAGCACTCTTTAACACAAAAACTTAATCTAACCAGAGCACAATTTTTCAGGTGAGCTCATTGGGAAGAAACTTTGAATCAATCCCACTTTTTTTCCTGTGAAAGTTAGAGCACCAAAAACATTTTTTGAGTATAATTCTTGCTCTTTATTTTAATTTTTAAAAAAAAGCTTTTTTCAATATGACCTCCAAAACAGATCTTTCAAGTAATGCAATAACAATTTTAAAATGAATCTTAAATCTGTTCCTTGAGTGTAAAAAAAAAAGGTTATTGCAATCTTTGCACTAAATATATTTTGTATCCTTCATTAAACTTTTCTTTTAAGAAATACATTTTTACAGATACAGAATATAAATTTGTTTTCAGCATTTTTTTCATTTTTTTTATTTAAAACTATTATGTTACAGATCATTTCCTCATAAAGTTAAATTTGTTATATTTTATTTAATTAGACTTTTAAGTATCAGTGAAGGATTTAAAAATGTATACAATCTCAATCTTTACGTCACATGTTAGCACGAAAGTGAGTATCTACTGATGAAATCATTATGAGCATCTACATAATCTGGATCATTTTCATTGCACAATGTATTACATTTACCAAAAATTAAGTGTTTGGGGAGTGATGGCTGATTTAGCAACTTCCTATGCACAGGCATTAAATATACAAGTGGATTTATGATCACTAGTTGGCCATTTTCTCAACATGGACAACTCAATGTTTTATTTCAGTATCAACTGAAATGTCCATGTTCTCACTGTATATCTTGCCATAAATGTATATTTGTTCATGGAATAATTGGGAGTGAAGATTTTGACTTTTTATTAATTATGAAAAGCTGAAATTATTTGTATTAATCGCTGAAGACTGTAAATAAGTGTGTGTATACACACTTATGTCACCAGTTCCAAATACTGTTTAAATTAGTGCAAGAGCTTAAAATATACACTGATATTTATTTCATATCAGCACTGCTAAATGTTTTTTGTTTTTTTTTTTTTTCTTTGAAAGCTTCATAATTTAGACTTGTTTCTTTTTTGCTTTCAACTTTAAAAAGTGTCAATAAATTACATGTGGTCTGTACATGTCCGGAGTATGTGATTTGGAACACTTAGTGCTATCAAGGGCCTTTATATCACACAGTATTTTAAACAGTAACCAGACAAGTCGGCCCGGACAGTTTGGCCTGGACAATAGTTTCGGCCATGTTTCATTTTTAAAGGCGAAAATGACTAGACTAGATTTAAAAAGAAATAGTCAAAATATATAAATCTAATGCAATTTACAATAATACTAAGTTAATTCATGTTTGTTGGTTAGTGTTTTATATATCTTTTTTCAACTTTTTCTAGCTAGTTTTTGTTTAAAATAAATTTTGTTTTAATACTGTTTTCTGTGGAAACTTTCATCATATTGCAGCAATTCGTCACATGGTTCACTTATTGTTGTCGGTTGTATACCTATTTAACAAAATGTTCTATTTTTTATAAAATATTTGATCAGTAAGATCGTAAACATAAAACATTTTAATTAAATAAAATAAAAATTAAATAACATTACTCAAGAAAATAAACAAAAACTAGCTATAAAAAGTTGAAAAAAGATATATAAAACAGTAACACTAAACAACAAACATGAATTAACTTATTATTATTGTAAATTGCATTAGATTTATATATTTTGATTCTATTTCGTTTTAAATCCTGTCTAGATAGTCATTTTCGCCTTTAAGAACGAAACGCTGCTGAAATGTCCGGATTTAAAATATTGGCGGCCAACTTGTCTGCGGCCGAATTGTTCTAGATTCATTTTAAACATAGATACCAAGTTAATGTTAATGAAGAAATTATTCAGGATAATGTTGTGTTGCTACCAAGCTCTTAGTGCATGACATTAGACTGAATCATACTTTTTCTTCAATTCTTTTATACAATGATTTTATTAATTTTGCGTCCCTAACAAAAGATGGTATTTTATTCAGATTTGAAATCTCTTGAAAGTCATCTTCGTGTGAATTGTATTCTTTCATCAGAACTTTATATAATAGTGCCTAAGTTCACTTACACCAAATCTGAATTCTACTTTTGATTTCTTTCATACACTGTCTTGGTGATATATTATTTGTGCTAACTTGCACTTTGAGTCATTTATTTAGCATTTCATATTAATTATTTGAATGGACACTCCAACTTGTCATGCTGATGTCTTTTAAGTATTTCACATGTAAATCTGCTTTTCTGTCACCAGTTCCAAATACTGTTCCCACTTTATGGTCAAGAGAGAGAAAATATGATATGGCAGTAGAAGAATCACATTTCTTCTGAATGAACGTCACACCTGATACTTAAAAGTACATTTTTTTCTTTTTCATTTAGGCACAGTTCTTGCGGCGAAGACGGGGAAAATGGGTATGCAGGGTTTTTTATGCCAATAGCACTGAGTCATGAAAGAATAAAACCAATTTTTAACACTTCCTAACTTCATAGCAAGGGTTACCGATATCTTTTGTCAATGAGGAGAAAAGAAAGAAAAAAGAAAAGAAAATAAGAGAAAATGAGAATTCCAAAAGGAAGGGGAAAAATAAAATTAAAATAAAAGTTTAGTGAACTGGAAACCCTTGGCTGTGTAGTTACTTCTGTACATATTCACAATATATTGAAAATATGGCTATGTCTGCTCCCAGCTATCTTTTATGAGCTCTTATTCTATCTTATAATAATAATAATAATAATAATAATTTTCTCTATGGAATCTCTCTCTCTTTTTTCCCCCCTATACTTTCTCTCTCTCTCTCTTTTATGCATGAGCAGAAAAAAGTTATTGCCAGAAAGATTTTCTCATCCTATGTTGCTCATCCTATATTATAAACTGGAGATTTGTCTGTGGCTGACTAGTTTATTAGCTGTTGCTGCCTTTGTGGCAGGTGGATGACAGTGACATTTTTCTCATGTGTATTTGGGATGTGGTGTGGTTAAAAAAAAAAAGATTTTTTAATTTTCATTTCCTTTTTTTAAAAATTATATTTCATCTAACCATATTTCTCTTGTTGATGTGTGCTTGTGATCTCCAACCCACTGGAAAGAAGTTCATTCAAAGATATGATTGTGACTTATATCCACTGAACTAATTAACAAAATATTTTACTTTCCAATTTTATTTTTGGTTTTTGTTACAATTTGTTTTGTTAAAGCATGATTTCTTATGAATATTTTTAATGGCTTTTTTTCCCTTTAATTTTTTCTATTTGTATTATTTGGCTGTTGGTTTGTTCTACTAATATTTCTGTATTGGAGAGAGAGAGAGAGAGAGAGATAGGAGAAAAATTCATACTTAGTGCTTAGTTAAAATGATAGGTGCTAATTTTAGTTTTTATGTAAACTAGATAACCAAAGCAACTGTATTCAATTTGTTTTTAAATTTTCCTTGATGTGCACTTAAAAGATTTATAATACTGATAATTCTCTATTTTGACATTTATAATTATTAAGATCATCTTCAGTCATGGGTAAACGGTCATGTTGTATTGTCCGTATCATTTAACTATTGTCACTTCTAGTTCCTGCACTTAAGGAAACAAACTTTTTTCTTTTTTTTACTCGTGCCTTTATTAGTCTGCTTTGTAGATCTAAAAATTAAAATTTCCTATCAAGTATAATTAGACACTTGGTGCAAGACAGCTGCAATCAGTATTTGTTCTTCCTAGTTATGTAGAGTGTTGTTATTTTTTGCCATTAGTAAAATTAAGTTTTAAAATAAAAATAAAATTCCTCATAATCTTTTTTAAACTAACGTTGCTCTTCTCTTTATTCAACCCCAACTTTAACATTTTTGTCATTTTGCACAGATAATATTTTGTAGCAGCCTATGAACAATGTTCATATTTCATTCATTTAATTGTTATTACCTCAAAATTGTTTGTTTTGCTAATATTAGTTGTTATAATAATCTAATAAATTCTTTCCACAATTTATCTAACTCAAGATTTGATCTTGTTTTTATATATATATATATATAGAGAGAGAGAGAGAGAGAGATATATATATATAGATAGATATATAAGGTAAGATATTGATTAGTTTGAAGTTCAAAAAGTACATAGCTGTATGATTTTTTTTTCATTTAAAAGATGTGCTTAAAATCTTTATAGCCTTCCAAAGATAGTAAAATGGCTTACTCAGTTTCATATCTCAAAAGGCCAGTAATATAGTTTTCTAGCTATCAAGTAGACATGCAACAGAACAGTTGCATACCCAAGCGCAAAGCGACAATTTTTTTCTAATAAAATGTAGCATATGTTTTGGGTTTTTTTTTTAGTTTTTTTTTGTGAATTTTTTTATTGAACGGAAGTAAGGGTCCAGTTGAGCATTATAGTTACATTGTAAATAGAACCCCTGAAAAATTATTTTTAGGAAAATCCCAAAACATACTTTGAGATATATTAAAAATATGAGTTCGGTCTGAATTTGGTGAGGATCAGTCAAAAATGAAACCCTGGAGCCTGCGTGCACACAAATATGCCAAAACCATTTTTATTACTTAATTGATTTTACTTATGTAGACAATACTTTTTATTTATTTTATCCTTTTTTTTTTATTTCTCTTATTTGTCTTACTAATGTCACTTTTCCAATTCCATTTATTAACGTTATTTTCCTGTGCTTCAAAAAAGAAAAATTTTCAATAACAATAAACTGAAATAACACAGCTTTTAAATATTTTATTAAAAAAACATAACATAAGCAAACTGAAAAGTCTTTCACACCACAAATAAATAAATCAGTCAAAGGGAATTAACTTTTTTTTTTCTTTTTTTTTTTTTACATGCTAATTTTAATTTTGAAACTATGGTGGAGAGTCAGGGCCAAGTTTTACATTATAGTTACATTGTAACTAGAACAACCTTGTAATACCTAAGAAAATCTTTTGGTACATGTACAATAGTAGGGTCCAAAGAAAATAATCCCTTACTTAAAAATGGTTTTCAATCGTGCGAGACAAGGTTAGTAAACAATAAAGGTAGAAAGATTAAAGTGCGTATCAAGTAAAAAAGAAGAAAAAAAGCTTTGTATAGCTCATCACAAATTAATTTACTTTTATTAAGACAAAACTTTTTTTAAATTTAAATAAAATAAAAGCTGGATTTTTAAAAAATATTACATAGCTAGCTGAAGTTTTTGTTTGAACAGTCTGTTGCAAGTTATATTTACTAGCTACAATGTTGTATTAAAATAAATTATAAATTAACTTGTCAGTGCATTCAAGGGGAATAACTTTTGTCTTAAATCTTTGGACCCCACTATTGTATGTGTACCAATTCTTTTTTTTTTTCGTTAATTAAAAAAAAATACTTTTAGATATATTAAAAATTATGCAATGCATATACATACAATAATTTCCTAACCACTAACAAGAAGAAAAACTATGGGAGGTAACTTAAGAAATGTTACCACGCGCTTTGCGCATGATAGAGTAGCCGGAAATAGGCTTGTCGCCTATTGTTTTCCAAAAGAAACATTTAGCAACAAGCTGTGAACTTTTAAGATTTCACTGATCATGAAAGATCTATAAGATTAGTCTTACTGGTATGGTGTTGACTTAACTAATACCACTTTGTTATTAGTTATGCTAATCTTTAATATTTTCCCTGTATAATAATACACTTCATTTTTTGGCTTCTCCCAAAATTCCAGATATCGTCGTTAGTAAATTATTTTATACAAGTTTAATTTTCCTTCTCTGCTTGTTGTGCTTCATGGACATTTTAGCCTTGGCTGAACTCTAATTTGAATGGCTCTGTATTTTATTTAAAGTATATTATTATTATTATATTTAAATTTAGAGCTTTGTCTCATCTCTCCTTGCTCTCCAATAGTGTAGCAAGTCTTGCTTTAATCAGCTTACTGTCAGCTGTTTGTGTGCATCTGTTGTAAAGTGATGTTGCTGTTGTTGTCTGTGTGCTTCTGCTGCCTCCTACTACCACTACTACTATTACTCGCTTTCTTTTTCTTTTTGTTGAACAGAATTTTGCTGATCATTGTGCATAAGATCTCATAACAAAAATATTTACCTCTGAGTTCAGAAAAAGCAAAACCAATCTCTTCATCATACCTGTTTTCATAAATCCTTTTTTCACAAATCCTTTTTCACTGCATATTTTAAAAAGCTGGTTTAAAATGTTCATGCATTTTACTTTGCATATTTTGTATTTGTCTTCTTTTTTTTTTTTAACTTGTTCAGTTATAAACATTCAGTCATTTTATGTGGCTTGTTCTTGGAAGAATGACTCTTGATGTATATATGGGCATAAAAAAAATCCTCTGAAAATGAACTGGCATGTAACAAAACATTAAAAAAAACTTTTCTCAAAGAACATATAAAAAAAACAATTATAAAAAAGTAATAAGCTATGTTAATTGTAGTAGGCATAATACAAATTTGTTTAGATTTTTTATTTTTAAAATAGTTGGAGGGGGGAAATAATTTCACACCAACATGAAGTTTTCAGGAAAATTCAATGACTTTTTCAAAACTTTTTCTTGATTTCCAAATGAAATCCTAAAGAATCTTTTTTGTAATGGTCTGTCTTGAAATTGACAGCCTTATTTTCCTACCCTCCATGAGAATAGCAAAAACCATATGCACACTCATTGAATACACATAATTCCTGAAAATGCATTAAAAACTAGAAAGCACATACCTCTGCCAATGCCTTACACTAACTAAAAACAATGAAAATCCGTTCATATATAGCTACGATGCAGGGAAGACTATTGTTTTAAAAATGAAAAAAATATCGAGAAAAAAAAATTCCGGGATCCGTCCAAATATTTAATGAATTATTCCACAAAATGTCGTGGAAATTCATTGAGAACTTTTGGTGATATTGTGTGAACAAACAGAAAAAAATGAGTGTATAAATATACTAAAAAGCCATCTGAGTGCACACATTCTCACTAAAAACTGAATGAAAATATGTTCATATATAGCTACGATTGATACGGTAAGAAATCTGCTCGATCTGCCCCAAAATTTAACCAATTCTTCCTTACTCCGTGGCCCACCCTTACAGAAAATTTCTTTGAAATCTGAGAACCTTTGAAGATATTGTGTGGACATATAGCTACGATGCAGGGGAGGTAACTTTGAAAATAATTCTTGGATCTGCCCCAAAATTTCATCAAATTTTCCTTAGCCCATGCACAAAATGTCATTGAAATTCATTGAGAACTTTTGGAGATATTATGTGGACAGACAGACACATATACCTCTTCCAACTTCATTTCATCAAAATTAAACCCCTGGTGCACCCCCTCCACACATATAGGGAATTGATGAGCCAATAAAGAGTTGTCATCTCATTGAAAATTAATTCCATTGTCAAGTGTTATTGCCAAACTTCAGTCACCTAAGTCTGGTAAATTCTACTGTAAACATTGGTAATCGATGAATGTGTTGACAAGTTACTTCTAAACAATGCTCATGCTTTGTCACAATAACTGATGAAATGGCATTTAAAGATTAGCTTCTAATTCCTACATGTTACCAACTTCATAATAGTTAGTCCAGATATTGTCATTCATTATTTTCAAAATAAAAGCAATGAAAAATAAATCTCTAATAAGTATAAGTAATACCAAGGAATTTAATCCAAACACCAACTTTGGTTCATATGTTGGTTGAACATAGTTCTGATGATGTCTGTTGCTATTTGGAGATTTGCGTCACAACCTGTGCGTAAATGTTTTTAAATTGGGCCTCCCCCCCCCCCCCCCCCAAATTTGCACAGAGATGATCCCACTCTCTCGGCCTCCACGGTCATTTTCCAGTGGTACACTTAGATGTCACAACTGGCATTTTTTTTTTTTTTTTGCTTCATATACAATGTCACCAACTCAAAAAATATTTTCGCTCTAGTTAGACTGCTAAAAGGTGCTAAATTTTTTAAATAAAAGCCAAACATGTCCAAAAAAGACACTAGAAATGGTCGAAAATGGCAAAAATGTTTTAGGCGCTATTTTAGTGCTTTCTGCACTGTCAAAACCGAAAATGTGACGAATCTAACGCGAAACACGCTAAACACGCTAAATTGACAACACTGTTCATATACCTTCGTACTAACTAATATTATTCATTTTGCACAATTCTGCATACTCTGTATTTCCCGGGCTCAAACATATGCACACACACACTGTTGAATGTGTTTCTTCTATGAAGTTTTAAGCTGTCATTTTTGTCTAATCTTTTGTTTTTCTGTATTAAACCTTATTCTGTTTTGTCATTGTGTTGTACTTTATCACTATGTTGCTCTCCATTGTTTATCCGTGTATTTGTGTTATTTTAATATTTTTTTATTTTTCAAGTTAGTTTCTGTTTTTAAACATTGCTCTTTTTATAATTGTTTTTCGTATGCTATTCATATTAATGTCTTTTTTTAGGGTTACGTTACTTTCGTCTAAATCACTTTGGTCTAAAATCACTTTTCTGTCAAATGGTGGGCCATTGGCTAAGGAAGAATTGGTGAAATTTTGGGGTGGATCCAAGGATTTTTTTTGATTGAGAGGAAAAGAATTCCTGGATCCGTCTAAATATTTAATAAAAAAATATCTCTAAATCGAAGAAAAATCCATTGATCCACCAAAAATTTCGTCAATTCTTCCATGGCCAACAATTCAACAAAATGTCATTGAAATTCATTGAGAACTTTTGGAGATATTGTTGGAACAAAGGTGATTTTAGACCAAAAACGAAACTGATATTTGCTAAAGTGATGTAGACGAAAGTGCTGAACTCCTCTTTTTAATACATGAATTCTTATTTCGGTTTTATTTGCTGGCAGCAATATTATGTAAGGGAGATTATTTGTAGTTTATCAGTGGTTGTCTCCCCTTGATAGCACATTATTGCAATTCTTTAAGCTAAGATTATATACATTTGTATCAATCATGAGGTCAATCATGATGAATGTTGTCATTTAATTTTTAGTTGATGTCAGCCACATTTCACTTTTATTTTTATTATCCTCATTATAATAAATGTTAGGAAATAGAACTTAGAGTTGTCTAACTTAGAGTTAGTTTTTTTTTTTTGTTTTTTTTTTCTCCTCAAATTAGCTGGAAAAAAAAATAGTTTATGTAATTGCCTGGGAGCATAGAAGTAGATTATTTCCATTTTTCTTCTCCTTCATATAAAATTGTTTTATTCATTCCACCAATATCTTTGTTGTTGCACAGGCCAGTAGTTTTATTCTAGTTTTCTAGCTTTTCACTATAACCAGTCAGCATGATTACCTCTTCTGATGTTTTCTTGCCAACTTCATATGACATTATTTATTGTTTATCTTTTAAGTTACTTTGAGATTATTTTCATTCAGGGTTGTTTGGACTTGAAATCTACTACAATGAGGGACATTTAGGCAAATACGTAAGGAGTCCTTAATTATTTTCCTAAATGTCCCTATAATATTTTGGCAAGTAAAATACTATAAATTATGTTGCTAAATATTATTAAAAACGCTGCCTACTTAGCCCGTTGTACTTGAGCTCTTCTTGTATTAAGTAATGCATAATAAAAATTTTTTTAAAATAACTCTTTTGATCCCCAAAAACCTTGATAATTTTTATATTAGCTGTATAAGAAACCAATCATGAGAAAAAGATTTTTTTTTTTAATTTTTTTTTTTTTTTTTTTTATGGTTAATTATTTTGCTCAATTTGAGAACTTTCAGTTGAAACAGTTTAAAGATATAATTCCTTCACATCTTGCAGTAGCAGTTGTGTAGAAAAAACAATCATTTTAAATCGGGTCAGCAACCTTTTTGCCTCTGCGAGTTGTGTCATGTATTAATGAGTGGGTGGTGGACCAGATAGACACCATAAAAAGCTTGAAATATTTTGCCTGAAATCAATTTATGCTTAACCAAAAATGACAATTAGTAATCAAAGAACTCCAGTCACGATTTATTTCATTCAAGATATCATTTTAATCTATTAAAAAGACACAAAGAATCTTTAAAACCTAATAGGAAAGCATTGCATCCCAATATTTCTTGCGTGCCAGTCGAATTCCGTTAGCAGGCCGAATCTGGTGAAAAACAGTGCCTCACTGATAGTTGTATTCCAGTCACTATGAAGTTGGTATCTTTCTCTCCTTTCCTCTCTCACTTTTCTATCTTTATATACAAATGATTATACTCCACAATTATCAGTTCACTTGATGGTTTATCCTTTTTCATGTTGACAGTGTGTATAGTTTCAACATGCCTGTAAGGTTTTTGTGTCACATAACTACAGTAGTTTGGAGTGACTGAATTAAGTCTCTGCATTAGTTATTTTATATTATTTTTTATTTTATATTATTTTTATTTTTTGCTGTTCTTGTAGGCCAATAGCTGGGGGTGAAGGGGAACTGGATGAAATTCCAGACGGAGAGGGAGAACTTGAATATGCTGACCAGGAGACCCCCGAAGAAGAATTTGATGATTTTCCTGTGATTGGGACTTGTCGTGCCCTCTATCAATTTGAAGGTAAGTTTCTTAACTTCACTAAAAAAAAATTTAATTTAAAAAAAATATTAATTAATTTTATTATAGCTATTTGTTTTCAGATGAATTCTTTTTGATAGTGTAATTGCTGTTGTTTTGATAGATCTGATGACATCCATTTGCAAATTATCCTAAATTTCATTTGTTAAAAGATTATTTTTTTTTAAATTAATAATCATACAAAAGATTTTAAAAATGTCATATAACCTAAAAATGGATTTGCGTGGTGGCTGGACAGATAATGGCGCAGAAAATGGATTCGGTGAGTTCAAACTCTGGCTGAAACAGTTCTTGTTCACTTCGTACTAATGCCCTTGGGAAAGTCATGAATCCATCTCCCCCTAGCTATGGGTAATATAGAGCAGGGTGAAGTGAATGACACCACTTCGAGTGCTTGTCGCCTCTAAGTCTATTTCACATATCACAAATGGGCCGAGTAATTAGTAATTTGATATGTGGAGCCTAAGCAGGGACAGCTGAAGCCTTAGCCAGCGTGAGGGCACTACTTTTTATATAACCTAAAAGTTAGCTTTTCTTTGGATCACCTTATTTTAAAACTTTTTTAAAAACATAGTTTTTTATTGCCATTTTTCAGATATGAATTTTCTACTGCTACAATGCATGAAGCTGGATTTTTTTTAAACGGGCATTATAATAATAATAATAATAATGGCATAAAGATTTTTGAAGTGCTTACAAAATACATTATCTTACTTATAAGATTATATTTTTTGTAATTTGTTGATTCTTGTTTCTATCCCAATTCCTTTCAAAATCTTTGTCACTTGATATAGTTTTAGTTGCATGCTTGTTCATTGCATTACTAATATTATTTATCGCTCAGTTTAAATTTATTCATTCATATTATACTTTTGTCTTATAGCTATGAACGAAGGTTCAATATCCATGGATGAGAATGAGGAAATGGTTGTTCTCGAGCAGGACCAAGGAGATGGTTGGACCCGCGTTCGCAAGGCTAATGGCCTTGATGGTTTCGTTCCCAGCTCCTACATCCAGTGTACATTGTATGATCCACTCTAGGTTCTTGCTGGTTAGCTGGCCACATGGTCACTACAGCTGGTCTACTATTATCTAACCTACATAACAGTATTTCAGTTTCTACACTGTTTTGTCGCCTGGACATATTATAAGTGTCTATATGCTCTACTTGCAACACAAACACAGCCACCATTGTTATATTACAGCTATTACTATTATATGAAAAAAATAATGAGGAAAAATAGGAGGGTGAGTAGATTACCTGTTGTGCTCAACTTTGACCTGTGCAGATTTACCATCAAACTTGATGCATCTACCATGTGGGAGCTAACTATACAAACTTCATTTTACTTATATATGCAAAAGAAGAAAAAATATACAACTAAAATCTTGAAGAAATTAATATAAAAGTAATGAAAAAAACATTTTATGGGGCAATTAAATAAAACTGATGTTTTTTTTTTTTTAACTAACAAAGAAAAATGCAATGATAATGTTAAACTGACTCAAAGAATTTGAAAGCACCATCTTTTAAAAAAAAAAGAAAAAAAAGACATCATGACTGTTACTTGCCACCACATTTGTTGCTATCACTAACAACTCTGCAAATTTTTTTTTTTTTTTTTTTTTTTTTTTTTTAAACTTTGATTTGCATGCACCATCAAATGGAGAATATAAGATCAAAAATGAAGGAAAGAACAAACAGGAGAGAGTGGGGGGATCAAATATTGCTGGGGAAGGAATAGCAACATTTATGAGGTAGAGATGTTATGTTAACATCTCTAAGTAATGTCTTAAGTTGGTAGTGCTTTGTCACAATGTTCCAACAACTCTGCCTTCCTCTTCTCTTATCCCTTTCTATACACAAAAAATCAGCTCCACTTTTGATCCTCTGGTCATTTTGTTTCTGGGAAGATTTGTCTGGAAGATGGAACCAATCCCACCTAAATTTCAGGCTGAAGCAAGGTGTACAGTTTAGCCTTTAATCTATTTTTCTGTAATCTTTCTCCAGTCAATGACTATGAGTAGTTCATATTTAATGACATAGTAAGCTGAGAGAAAGGCTTTCCTTTAACTTTAGACTCTAATGACGAGCTAAAGAACAAGACTTGAAAGGGTGGAGTAATGTTTAAATTGATGAAATGAGCAGATGGTTTCTCCTTGAAGATACCCTCTCTAATTCATCTGTTCTGTTTTATTGTGACAGCTCTTTTAGATTTAATTTCATTATGCTTTGTGTGTGTGTGTGTGTGTGTATATAT
>VCCN01005724.1:2120648-2133738 GCA_006491835.1 Architeuthis dux
AAAAAAAAAAAAAAAAAAGAAATTGTCATCAGGGTTTCAGCTGGATCCTAGCCTATCACCATGCAGCTGCTCTCTGCTCAAGAAATTGTCTTTGGATTTAAATGGAAATTTGTGATTTTTTAAAAATCTTATCCTTGTGCTAAAAATCAGTGTACAAAAACAAAGAAAGCAAAAATGAATAAAATGTAATACACTTTGTTTGGGAATAAAAGCAAATGAGAAGAAAAGTCAAGGAAAAAAACCTCTTTACCCACCTGCATCGTTTATGATAATATTCATTTCAATTAACATCTCTTTCACTATCCTCTCTCCCTTTACTTTTCCTCCCCCCTTCATCTTTCACCTTTAGTTTTGTTTGTTAGTGAAATATTGTCTGGCCATCCATGTAGGCTAAGCTCTATTTCACTTAAGTTGGCATGTAAGAAATAATTTTTTAAAATAAAAATTAAAAAAAGATTTGATTAAATTGAACTTTGATATGAAAAAAGAATCGTCTGGATAAGAATTAGGAGGGAAAATGTCCTGCATGTTTGTGAAATACCAAATGGAGACTGATTGGGGGGGCTGAGAGAAAAACCCAGAACTTTATATAAAAGACTAAGCCGTTCTCTTTGAGAAAGGAGGGGGAAAAAGATCAACAAAGCCAAAATTGTTTTGCTTCTGCTTGTAAAGTCTTAATAGCATTTTTAAAAATGATTGTTGCCTTAAGAGTATTTGTCTGTAATTACAGCTAAACCTTTCTTTTAACTTTATCCCTACCTATCTACCTAATACAATCCCCTTTTTGGTTTTATTGATTTGCTACTTTCAGGTGTCATTCTTTTTAACTTTTGTATTTCTTTTTCATCTTGTCTGTTCTTTTCTTTCTCCCCCCCCCTCTCTTTCTCCATTCTTCTAACTGTATTAGAGTTTGCTTTCTCCTCTTCCCTGCATCTTTTGTGTGTCCACCTTCTTTTTTTTTTAATTGGATACTTGGCTTAGTTGTAACTTTGCACTAGTTGTCTGTCTGTTTTTCTGTCTGTCTGTCTTCTATACCAACAGTTGACTTTTTTCATTTTAATAAAGTCTGTTGGAATCTAAAGGAAACAAAAAAAAAAGATGACTTGAAAAAAAAAGAAAGAAACTGATTTGCTATAAATACAAACAATGTGTATAAATAAAGGTAATTTAAAAAATCTGTCTTTTGTGATTTTTACTCCTGATTTGTGTTCAAAAGAAACTGAAAGAAAAAAAAATCTGCATGATGAAATTTTTGAAGCTTAAGATTCTATGATATGAAAGACTCTATTGAATTAAAAGAAAAAAAAACCTGACTTTCGGAATTTTAAACTGATTTCAGCATTAAATGACCCATCAAGGGTTGATATGCAGCTAAACAAATCAATCTATGATGTGAATTTTGTGTGTACAGAGACCAATGATGGTGAGCAGGGAGGGGATAGGGAGATCTTTTCCCAGATACTAATGAAATATATGAAAATTAACATTACTCAGTTACTTTGTAGTATTTGGATATGAATTATCCAAAAAGATTGTTAAAAAGATAATGTGGAAAGAAAATTGAGTTGTCTTTTTAATACCATTTTCTAGTATTTATTTTTTCCTCAGGGCCCTTTTAGTAGGTAATTCTTTTAGATGTCTTGAAGTCAATTTCTTTCTTATGTAGTATGATTAACCAAAGCAATACCTATAACTGTATTTCTGGTAGATATAAACCCAGCCAAAATGGTTATCATACCAGTCTGCAGATGGGTTCTTTTGCTTGTTGGTGATTTTTTAGTTGTTGGTTCGTTGGTAGATTTTGAGATAATTAATTACTGAATTTATATTGTGGCCAATGTAATTTTTTAGATTTACTTTTGAAAGTATTTATATTTTTGGAAGGCTGTAGATTCTTGTATCTGTAGCTTCTTGCTATGCACTTGATGGGAAGCATTATCTTTGTTGGACATACTATGCAGTGACAGTTGAAGTTCTGTGTGAATGTTATTAATGAGCCTGTATGTTTTCAGTAAATCTGCACTCCTTCATCTGTAGTGCAGGGTCTCCAAGTTCAGTTTGTGCAGTCTCTCTGAGTAGGATAGATGGTGAAAATGGCCTCGATTTTGTATTTTAAGTGTAGGGGTCCATATACATGAAGCCTATTCTAAGTGGGGTCTGGCTAGTGCATTGTATAGTAACTGGAATGTATCTGTGTCCATGTGTTTGAAGGTGTCGTAAATATCCCAGTGTCTTGTTAGCACTGTTTACCTTCTGCTATATGTGGTGTGAGAATGTTAGTTTGGAGTCTGTGTACACCTAAGTCTTTTTCCACATCAGCTGTGTCTAATGTATGGAGTTCTCCATCATCTGTCATCATTGTGTATTTGATGTTTGGGTTATTTCTACCCAGATGCATAACCTTGCATTTTATTGGCTCAATGCTCCAGCACTGCAATGTCTGTGATGAGTTGTTCACCAGTTTCATCTGTTGTCAGCGATAGGTAGAGCTTTGTGTCATCTGCGAATGAGTTTACTTCATTGGGAAGGTCATTAACAAACAGTGTAAAGAGGGTGTGGCCCAGAATGCTTCCTAGCGGGATGCCACTGAGTACTGGGGATCAGTCGGATTCTGAACCATTTATCACCACCACCACAATTATACTAGCTGGAATCTGTCCGATAAGGTGGGTTTCAACTAGTATAATTATATACTAACATCAACTTGTATTCATTGGTAAGTAGCAAGATTATTAGCCAGTGCTTAAAAGAATTTGCGGTTACAATTTGGATGCAGGTTTAGTTAAGCGAATTACTTTAAACTTGTAAGAAGAAAAATAAAAGAAGTTGATTTCTAA
Organism: Architeuthis dux; assembly: GCA_006491835.1. Lineage (NCBI taxonomy): Eukaryota > Metazoa > Mollusca > Cephalopoda > Oegopsida > Architeuthidae > Architeuthis > Architeuthis dux. The sequence continues at coordinate 2,123,486 of VCCN01005724.1, forward strand.
CTAGAACACATTGGTCAGTCTCTTTGATTCTGTCAACTTCCTCAGTATATTTCTTGAGATATAACTTTCTATGACTCTTTGTCCACAAATTCTGTTTCAAGAAATTTTCTTGCATCTGTTCGTATAATCTGAGTATGTGATTATACTTGTGCTACCCAAAAATTTGGGAACAGCATACCTGGAGTGAGTGTAGTATTGACTTTTGCTGTTACCCTTAGTGAGATCGCTGTATACATGCCCAAGGGACACTCTGAAAGACATGCTGCAAACTAGATGTTATGGTAAGTTATTTGGGTTTTTAAAAAATCCTGGATCCACCCCCAAATTTAACCAATTCTTCCTTAGTTCCCCTTTCACAAAATGTCATTGAAATTCATTGAGTACTTTTGGAGATAGTAGAAAAATCGACCGACCGACAGACATGAGTGAATGCATATACCTCTCCCAACTTCGTAAATTATCATTAATATACAAAAAAGTGAATTTGCATGAGCTTGTCTAAACCTTAAAAGGCTATACAGTTATAAAAGTCTTTGTAACATAAGTGCATATTTCATAACTATGAAATTTGGTATTGAAAGAGTACATTTTGAAGGTTACAGATAAAACCTTTTTACACTTATAAAAATTGTCATTTAGAGTATTGAAACAAACTACAATTTTACAATATGAAAATGCTACAAAGGCCTATTATGAAAAATATTTACCATCTACTATAATTCACCAAATGTCCATCTGTATATGAGAGCATAACTGAGGAACCACACAATATATCAACATGAAACTTTCAGTGTGTGTAGGCACCACCCACCCACCCCCCGGAATGTTTTTAACAAGTTAGTTTTTTTTTGTTTTTTTTTTAATTTTGAAAAAAATAAGTGGGGGCAATGTTCCCTCTGATTTTTAGTAGTTAGTGGGCACAAAAATCTTATGTTGTGCAAATTTTTTCCTGTGTAAAAAGTAATGCACACTTTGGAATTCTACATAGGGAACCAATATTTTTTTTCAATAAAAACTCGGTAAGCTGTCTACAGAATTTGAAATCTTGTGTGCACACATTAATTTCCTTAGTGTTCTGGTTGCAAAACGTGTGCACAGGCACAGCTTAAAAGAAACTATGGTGTGGGGTCTGCATTTGTGCTCACCCCGATAATAATGATCTGATTTCCATCCATCTATCTATCTCTATGATACTAAAATTCTTTTTAAGTAGCTGAACCGGAGGTATTGAATTAAGGTACCCCTAAAATACTCTAACTTAAAGAATGTGTAAAAAGTCTGGGTGATTTGCAACCGAATAATAATGGTACAGTGTCTGCGTAATTGCTCACCCCGATAATAATGATCTGATTTCCATCTATCTGCATTGAAAATATTCTTTTGCCTTGCTGTTCACTGCTTGACTTTGTTATTTTAACTCTTATGTTTAGCAATTCCCTAACAGAGGGGAAAGTTGGAGCAACTGTCTTCATTTTCCGAAGAGCGGGAGTCAAATGAGAAAAGTGATTTTTACAAAAACATGACATCGCAACAGCAACTTCCAGTAGAGAAAAAATAGTCAGAGAAACACTATAAACATTTTCTGTCTAATCAAAACACTTGAAGACCATTTACAGGAACTCTGTCGGGAGCCTCTTTTAGCATTTAAATACGAAGGCACGCCAGGGTTTAATCAGTAGTGACACCAGGGAAAGTGCTAGTCTGCTGGAAAAAAAACTTGCCAACGATCACACCACTCACTCTGCTGGCAATTGGGTCACTAGGCATTGGCTTGCCCCAAGGCCAAGACAGCTATAGTCCTGGTGAAATAGGGTTGAACTGGGAATTAATTAGAGACTAAACATATTTGGTACCATTAGAAAGCTCATTCTATGTGGATTAACATAGATAAATCCTCCCTCCTAGGCTTTTGGGGAAATAAAGTTATGAGTTATAAAATTCACTGTTTTTGGTTGCCACTTCATCTTAGCTTATAGGAGTTTAAACAAATCTAACTTGTTTAAATTTGAAACAAGTACTCCATGAGACAGTATCTGCCTATAATTGAATGATATAGAAAACTAAGTGCACTTCTAGCGATGTTTGAATCTGCAGAACAAGGCCTACCTTTCCAAGCCATGATGATGCGTCTGGAAACTTCATAAGACTCCTACATCTGAGGGATCGAGACGTACCAGCTTTAATATCATGGCTTACTCGTTGAGATAACTAGTGTTCCCATTCAATTCAGAATAAGAATTAATTGTAAATGCAGCCAGGGAACAAATCTGTACTGAAAAACTGGCATCCAGTGTCTTTAACGTAATCGCTGATGAGACTCAAGAATTAACAGGTCAAGAACAATTATCCATTGTGTTCCGTCGTGTTTCAGAAACGTTGGAAGTGAAGGAAGACTTTGTCGGCTTTTACAATCTTTCAGATGAAACAGATCTTACAATTTCCAAAGCGATTGAAGATGCTGTTCTCTGACTACAGTTTGATATGAAATCGAATAGGGGTCTCGGATTCGACGGCCCAACCAACATTAGTGGCCAGTTCAAAGGTGCAAAAGAAGAAGAGGTCAAATTTTGTTCGAAATTCTGGAAAACGAAGAGCACAGTTCAAAACAATACCCTCTGACTTGGAAAATTCAGTTGAAGGAACCAAACGTTTGTGTCCTACTCATTGGGTTGTTCGAACACGAGGAGTAACGAGCACGGAACACAATTGGAAGCCATTAAAACGGCCATCGTCACTGAAAAAGTCATCATCAAAGAAGTTCGAGCAAAAGCATCAGGCATCTCGAAAAAGTTGAACTCTTTCTGCATGTTGTTTGGCATTCGACTTGCCATCTTGAAATTGTCTCCATGCGAAACTTTGCGCGGCAACTTCAAGCGAAAACATCAACAACATGCAGTGCCCTCAGTGGAAGTCGAGTGTTGACGCGAAGTTTACAAGACTTGCGCTCTGGTGCAACCTTCAACTCGATATCCCGGACCCACCCTCACCAAGAAAGAAAAAAAGTCCCAACGCGATATGAAAACAAATCAGCGGAAAGCCATTCTTTACAAGCATTCAAGTACAGAACACGTCAAGAATGTTTTTCGTTTGATTACATCCATATCAGATCGATCCAGCTCGGAATTTCGTTTGCTGCGAAGCTTGAGAAGTTTATAGTGAACGCTGCGAATGGGAGAATCGAATGGATCGACGAAATTACCTGTTGTCCCGAGATAAGTGGTGAGGATCCGACGAATGAGCTCAACCTCTTTCAAAGTGTTATTCGCCAAGGTCACTTGGACAGAGAAAATCCTGTAAGAACAATACAGCCATCGACACGTGAGATTGTGCGCAACACCCACAGACAGCTACGGCTGCTGCTAACGCTACCCGATACTACTCCCTCAGCCGAAAGAACTTCCAGTAGCTTGCGGTGTCTCAAAACGTACTTACGTTCGACAATGACTCAGCGGCGCTTGTTATCTGTGGCTATCTGTAATTACCACAAAGACCGCATTTCCGTGATTGATGTGTCGGCAATTCCAGTGGACCTGAACGTCGATTCACATTTGGATATTTTCAAGACTTGCCAAGTTACTGTATCTTGTGTGTTAGTTAATATTCTCGCCTCACTTTGCTGTCCCCTTCTTTCTATTCATCTAAGTGGCCTGAATTCCGAATTTCAGACGAATTGAATAATATTTAGTGGTCCCGCTCTTCTATCAATTGTGTATAGTAAGTAGCTAAATCATATGGTGAAATAAGTCGGCGATCGAGAAATGAAAGGAATGAGAAAAGTAGCGTATCTTGTCAGTCTCGTTACATAAGGCAATTGTGAGGCGATGGGCACCAAATAATGATTTGGACATGATTTCACTTCTGAAATGTTACCCTGAGAGAGATGTCAAGGAGAGTGAAGGCGGCTAAGAGACACTTTTGGTATTCGTCAGAAACAAATATTGTATTGGCTTTCCTGGATGAACGTATTGCTCTTGAAAAGAAGGAAATGATGTTCCAGAATTTGGAGAAGCCGGAAGGGAGAATGAATTGAAACGATTATAAGAGGAAAAACTTGTGTCGTCATCCACCATACAAAGGCATTATTTGGATTATAGGGGAACAAAATTTGTGTTTCAAGGAAAACACTTGAGCGACGTCGTCATCTGCCGTATTCTTTATACGGCAGATGACGACGTCGCTCAAGTGTTTGGATTGTTCGGGGTCGGTGACGTAGAGGAATACTGCAGCGATACACCAAGAAGCTCCATCAATACCCTTAAAGTGGTGAATGTCTCTGCAGAAAAGGCACTGCCATTGTAAAGAAATTCAACAAGTCACTTAGGGATGAACAGCAGAAGCAGTTCCTGATTGTCAGGCACCACAAAAAAGCTGTCACCAAACGAACAAAAGCAAGAGTTGCATCTTATGAATTTAACAAATCTAGTTAACATTAATGTTATTAACTGCACTATCAACTTTTCCATGTTTAGTTTTGTTGGTTGTATTGTAAAATAAATTGAAAAGAAATAGGGAATCTTGTTTTCTTAGCTAATATTCAATTATTATACTTAATATGAATTTCGAAATTTACGTAATGTCGACGCCTGTTTTAGTCACCCCTGGAAAAATATTTGTCCGCGGCCCCAGGTCTGTACACATGATATCTCCCAAAGTTATCAAGCCAGGGCAATAGTCTAAAGAAGAAGTGATTGAATTTTGGAGCGGATCCATGTACACTTATCTGCCCTACATTGTAGCTATCTGTCAACACCACACAATATCTTCAAAATTTCTCCGCCAAAATATTACAGATTCCCTGTCCACACGATATCTCCAAAGGTTTTCAATGGATTTCAATGAAATTCTGTGGAAGGCATGGCAATAGGCTACGGAAGAAGTGATTATATTTTGGAGCGGATCCATCCGCAATAACCTCCCCATGTTATAGCTATCATTCTACACGGGTGTTTCATTTTAAAACAAGGGTTCATGACATTTGATTGTAAATAGCTTGAAATAACTTACTCTGAGGCATATGGTTCTTTTGTAAATGTTACTCAACATGCAATTTCCTTTACAACGATATATATAATATGCCCATATTTGATGAATTCTTTTCTTATACCAGGACACCACGTCCATACGCCCAGTGTGTTATTTCCGGTTTCAACATCCTGTTTTTGGACACCCACGCATATGCATATTTCCTAAGTTCCCCAGGGTCACTTCCGCTTCCGCCCAGGTGTTGGCCCGGAAATGACCTCCTGTGGCAGTATATCATAACAAATCCTTTTCACATCACGATCTGATATGTTACTTCAAACGTCACCTCAGAGAAAAGATTAAATGTGATAGAAAAAGATGGGATCCCGTAAATTCCGCCAAAGATTGGTTGAAAGAAGCGAGATTGGTGTGCATGAAAGAGTCCAGAATCAACTGGCTTTTCTAGTTGCCATGTGTCAATCATCCCGCTGATTAAGGTAGTTACCATTTCCTCTTAAGTGTGTGAATGAAATTACCAATCGTTCTCCCATTTCTTCCCAGGATTCCCAGCCCTCCTTCCATTTTTTTGCTCCTGCTTTTCACTGTGGAAGGATAACTTTTTTACGCGAAACCCTGTTTTTGTGTTGAATTCCTCGAGCCCAGCTCACTGAAGTTTAACGCCATCCAAAAAACAGTGGCCATTCTCCCCTTTGAACGAAAATTCGTTTGTGTTCCGCTCTCCTTATCACCGCTTTGGAGGCCATTTTGAAAATTACACCGTTTCAGTGGTCAGACTGTGGTAGACTTTTAGCATGTTATTGAGCACACCTAATACTACAACAAAACCGTTTAGAAAACTTAGCAATTCTTGGGGGAACAAACTATAAATGGGCATTTTAAGGATTTGACGACCACTTTGGCCGCCATCTTGAAAAATACACCGTTCCAGTGGTCAGACTGTTAGTATGTTATTGGGCACACTTGATATTCCAGAAAACCGTTATTAAAATCTGTCTAGGATCAATAATGAAGGTGTAATGGGAATTTTAATGATTTGGTGACCATTTTGAACACCATCTTGAAAAAACACCTTTCCAGTGGTCAGACGGTGGTAGACTTTTAGTATGTTATTGAGCACATCTGATACCATAAAATGTAGCATGTAGCAATTACGGGTGTACGGTGTGTTTTTCTTTTTTATAAAAACATTCCGACTGGTTAGTATATCGATCCAAGGGTGGGGGAGCTGCGTGTAGTGATAGTGGTATTTCTTCAAAGAGCGGAAGTAAAAGGCGAAAAAGTGTTTTCCCAAATATTTAAGATCAAAACAGCAAATTCCAGTAGATAATAAAAAAAATAGATGGAGAAACACCGTAAATATTTCCGTCCAATCAAAACATCACTGAAGACCATTTACCAGACCTCTGTCTGGGGCATATTTGAGCCTGCTTTCGTCTATAAATACGAAGGCACACCAGAGTTCGAACACAAGTGACACCACCAGTAGTGACTATGGAAGTTTTGATATTAAAAAATTTCCTCACAGCATACAATACGACTCACCAACTACTCACAATAAAGCCCACTTGTTTCAAGGTGGCTGTAGCAATATCCCTGTCTCGGTACTGTTATATATAAAATTACTACTACATGTAGTAATATTATATCCAGAGCCAACTACGTCCCCTTGCTGTGACGTCACTGGCTGCTGCCACTTATTCAGTATTAAAACATATCTTGTTCGATCAACACGTGTCTATCTTGTTCTTTACATACATATTCTTAATCCGTACCCATCTTCAATTACATAACTTAATCAGCTTACAATAGGTACCTTCGCACCGGTTGTGACGGAATGACCACAGCACCAGGTTCGATAAGATAGTTGTGTCATAATAGGAATCCTGTGCCTCGGGTACTTTTTACGGCATTACCGGTCACAGTCTATTATATAGGTTTCGGGGTGACGCTCGTATACTCCGCCGCCGCCCCCCCCTCTCTCTCTTTCTGTATCCCACGCTGTCACTGAAGAATATTTCCTGTAAATTGAATTTTTAACATCACGTGCATTTATGTAAAAGTCAAAAAAGCCGTCTTGTCCCAGAAATATTAGTTTTAATATCAATCTTTATTATTATTGGATGAAGTATTGTAATACACTATTTTTTTATTAAATTTGACTGGTTTTTACCTTAATAGTTTTATTTAATATGTTTGCGGCAACAGAACCGGGGGAGCCAAGGCATCAGCTTCCCCTTTCCAACACTAGCCATCTTAATAACGACTGCTACGTGTCCCACATGGAGGAATATCGGGTTTCAATGCGTAATGAAGTTTCTTATTCTATATTTAACATAACATTTATTTTAGTGTGAAAAAAAAGTATACAATAGTACTATATATTCCGGTAATCTATTCCAAAATCCCACCACTCTATTGCTAAAAACGATTTTTCTGATATTCAATCTACTTTCATTTACTCCTACCGTATATGTGTGGCCTCCCAGTTCCTTGTACTCCCTTCTAGTAAAAAAAAAAATACATCGGGGTCTTTTACTTCTAAACCACGCATCTGACCGTCTTCCAAAGTTGCCCCCTACCCCACCGAAATTTTCTGAAAATTATGTATGTGTATCCAAGATTGACTAAAATTGCGTTTCAGGGCATATCAACTACTGAAATTAAGTGTTGTCTACAAGTCTATTTAAAACATGTTTCCAAAGTTGTGTATGTGATCCTTAAAAATAATGGGAGTTCTAAAGTTCTAAAAAAGAAATATACTGAATACATACAGATACAACCAACAATTATTTGCAAAATATCTTCTCGCGCACAGGAAACACATTTTCATTTTATGCAGCCTCATTTGAATTTGGCTCAGATTCTAAATATTCTCCTCTGAAGCTACGATCGGGCAATCGCGAGTAAAACGTATTCAAGAACATTTCAAGAATATATTGCAATGATATATTCCAATTTCATCATCAATACTGATTATATTAATATAAGATTTTTATTAGAAATCTAAACCAATTTAATAAATCTAACATTTTTGATAAAATGCGTGAGAATTTTCCTTTCATGCGTGTGAGTGTGAAAATGTATTAAAATGCGTGTGTCTCACATTCTGTGCTACGGAACTATCATTCTGATTATTTGAAGTTGTTTAAGGTCTGTTTCTAGTTACTCTGAAAGACTGACAATGATAGTGGTCATAGTAGCCCTAATCAGTCCGCATTCTCTTCATCCTCCCACTCTCTTCCGCACCCTAACGGGTGAGGGGTGGACTGCCAAGATGGTGACCCTGTTTGCTGCTTGGCCCGAACTAACTCGGGATTTGAATAGACGGCGCACCTCTAAAGATAATCGGAGGAGATTGGTCGAACGCGTTTTCTTTCTTCCTGTACTTCTCTTGTGATCTCGGTCAGCCGTTTGACCCATATTCTGGCCCAGAATATGATACCCCCCCACTAGGCGAAAAGCCCACTACTATTACCCCAAAACGCCAGTCCTTTGTACCCTCTTTCTTTCTAGTAGTAAACGAACACACGAACACACGACCAGAGTGTATTTCATTACAACATGCATTTAATACATATTGAAGACTTTCCACATCATTTCATCCACCTATCAGCGGTTTCGAAACTGGGGTCCGTGAACCAATGGGAGTTCATCAAATAATGCTTGGGGTCCGTAAGCAATGGAAAACGGAAAAATTATACCGTGCATCAAAATCGTTTTTGCGATAAAAGATTCCATCACTTTTGAAATTAAGACATCAGCTGATGAACAAACCCATAGTGTCCTGACTTTACCTAACCACGTGGTAGAATTAGCTGAGTCACTGACCAATAAAAAAAAAAGTAAAAAAGTAAAAGATATTCGCGTCTACCTATATGGACTTTTCAAACGGCAGAGGTGTTTGCAGCAAGACTTTCGAACGAAAACACGTTACAAACGGAATATTGCTAAATTCCAACACTGTAGCGGTTAAATCTAACCATAATTTTTAAATATTGATTTTTGTAAAAACCTTTCACCATTGAATAATGAGTAAAATAAGATTTTAAACACGTTCCATCATGTTTTGAACAACATTACTTACGCCACAACACGACAGATCCTGAGGTGTGCCCACTACAAGAGAACACTTCGTGCACACATCCATACGTACATGGCTCTATATGAGCTTCTCCTAGACAAGTTCTTCACAGAAAAGCCAAACCTCAAATCCATCTGCTCAAAACCAGTGAATGAAGTCCAGGAACCCTTACAAGTTCAGCAGTTGACAGAAACACGAGCCCAGCATGCATCGCTAATGCCATTGAATACCTGCTTCAAACCCTCTTCACCGATGAAGATGAGCAGCTAAAAATATGGGAAGCAGAAAAATGTTCTAACGCAATGTTCAAGTCAATAACATGTTACCTGTATCATGTTGAAACCATCATGTTCTTCGTCGAAGCTTCAACAAAGTTCTCCACCTGCAAGATCAGATAAAATACAAACGCCTTTGGTCACGGTACATTGCGGACATGCAGGAATTGAAGAGAAGTCATCCTGAAACCTGGCGTGAACTTCAAGACCGGAATATATCTCCATTGGCGCAGATCACCCATGCGAGCAACTAAATAGGATGATGAAGATACACACAGGGTTAATTTGTATTTCCAATAATGCTATGACCATATGCCCGACACAGAGATTGATCAGTAGATTACCGTGTAACCACGTCGTGGCTGGAGGTTGAGAGATGATCTTACTCGGATTCTGATCAACTGTTATGTCGGTCGCACCGGTCAGAAGGTTGAAAAGAAGAGATAAAGAAAAGAAACAAAACGCCTATCTTTGCTGTAAGATATTACAAGTCACTGCACTTATTTCTCATTGTGTTAGTAGAGTTGTTAGTTCGTTCTTTTTCTGTTGGTCGCTGGAGGAGTATTTCAAGCTAAACTTGGGAATGCGTTGGGTAGATGAACACCGTTTATTCAGACAGCAATTCTAGTGGCGTGATCCGGCGAAACTGCTAACATACCAATTTATAGTTAATCCCTGGACACAGAGTTGAGGAAGGGGTGGCCACAACTAAAACTTATCGATAGTGTCAGTGTAGAGCCCAATACACAACCCAGAGGTGTTCATGCAGGAGACACAATTTGGCTTGCACAGATTTTTGTTTGGGAGGAAGTAACTGCGAAAATGACGCAAACTGTATAGTCCGATGGCCAGCAGCGGTTACCGTGCCCCCGCCCAATGATTCTATATTTAGGGTACCAAAATGTTCCTTAGGG
>VCCN01005725.1:112995-126804 GCA_006491835.1 Architeuthis dux
CAGACAAGACTCATAATTTCGTACAGCTTCTGTCCCATAATAGTTCATTTACATCTACATTTCATACACTAAATGTAACAACTATTATGGGACAGAGTTAGTGTTTACGTTTGTTTTGGGTTTTTTAATGTTTGTTTTTTTTGTTTTGGTTCGAATATTTTGCTCTAGTATGTCATGCAAACTGAGGCCAAATATTTCCCGTAATTTCACCATGTATAATCCGCATCTTCTCCCGAAAATTTTGAGCTAAAAAGTCTAGGTGCGTATTATCTACAGAAACATAGCATTTTGTAATCGGAATAATGCAATTTGTATACATAATTGTTATATACGGGATAATGCATTTTTCATACGAAATTGAAGCTCAATCATGGGGTGCGGATTATCTATGGTAGCGTATTATACATGATGAAATACGGTATTTATTCCCTTTATAAATCTTCTTCCATTTTTACATAATGTTATCCTTGTTACAAGCATTTGAACAAACAAAACGGAGAAATATTACACTGTATAATATATTTTTTACTTTCTTTCTGTTCCTGGGTAATAAGTGTTATTTTCTAATTAATTATGTCTAAATAGCATAGAAAATGTGCTTTTGTGATCAGGACAGTCACAATTTGAAATCTACTTATTTCCAATTCGACAACGGGCGAATTTGCACACTTTTAATGACATACAGTAAGAAAAAACAACTACATATGAATATCATTGTCCTGGCCACAAAAGCAAAGTTTGAAGGGAATAATAGCTATTTTCTATAATTCTTATGCATAAGCAATAAGAAAATAACACTCACTACCCAGGAACAAATATCCTGTTGCACAGTGTTATCACCGTGAATTGGTTTTCTCCATTTAAAAAATGCAACATGCAAATCTATAAGTTGACAAAGATCAATGAACACCCACATAAACAGATTTATATACAGAGGAAGCCGCTTATTGTGATCATTTTTGGACAGGGTTCTTTTAGATAACAATAACCGGCTGATAACATTAAGGATATTCAGAGGAAGCTGCTTATTGTGATCACTTTGAGACAGGGTCTTTTAGATAACAATAACCGGCTGATAACATTAAGGATATTCAGAGGAAGCTGCCTATTGTGCTCACTTTAAATAAAATGTTTGGGACCGACTGATTTTTAGATAACAATAACCGTTTGATAACATTATATATGATAAGCGGCTTCCTCTGTATTAACATTACTGTGACAGAGCTATAATCAAACTTTATCCTTCGTTTATGAGAATAGATATTTTCTAAGCCGTGTCTGGCATAAGGCCATACACATATGAGAGCTGATGGAAGTACACATGTGGTTGAGCATCTATTTGTTTATGGCTATGACACTATGGAAGCACTGGTTCTCGGTAAATCACCAAACACTACTAAACCTGGTCATTAATCATTTAGGACAATTTTTGTGTGACATATAGACAAAATATCTTGTCAGTATAGCTCCCTCTAAGCTGTGCACACATTTTGTAACCAGTGCACACAAGAATTTAATGTGTGCAGAAAAGATTTCAAATTCGGTTGATAGCTTACTGAGTTTTTATTGAGAAAATATTGATTCCCTATGTCAAATACAAAAGTGTGCACATACTTTTGTCACGGGAAAATATTTGCACCCCATTAGATGTTTGCTCCCACTGACTACAAAATATTAGAGGGAATATTGCATCAGCCACTCCAAGACAATTATTGCTTCCACTGCCTTCATCACCTTCTACGAAATGTCTTGAATCCCTATCCAATTCACTGCCTGAGTAAAAAGACCCAAGACAAAGACATTTCTCCCAATATATCTCATCAGCCTCTCTAAAACAATCCTTGCTTTTACTTCCTTTATAACCATCCATGAATGGTCTTGAATCACTATCCAATTCACTGCCAGAATAAGACCTAGGATCAGTGTAGTTCCATGGGAACAAGGATCCCGTACTTTGGTAGGGGCAATGGCATTCTCTCACTATCTATATACTACTAAAATTCTTATTCTTTTATCTGTTTGTACCCTCAAATTATCTCAAACAGTACATTGTAGCTACATATTGAGGTACCCATCCAATGCGGCCCGGAACCATCGAGCTGTAGATACTGGCTTCGCTCACCAGATTGCTATGCTTGCTAGAGCAGGCAGACCTGCATTCCCTCACTTCTTTTTTTAGCACTACCCTACAGCCTATTAAAAAAGAAGTTTCTCACAATATATCTTGTCAACTGATCTGCAATGGTTAAGTCAGTCGACCATTTGAAATCCTTCTTAATGATTACCAGAACTACTGGTCTTAAAACAGGATGCATAATGATGGTAGTTCAAGAGACTGGTGCCTTTTCCATTTATATGCAGGTGGTCATCTCATATTTATCTAAGGATCTCAGGACATTATAGTCCGTTACAGGGTTGCCAAATGTCTTTTGCCACGCAAGACCAAATTTGAATGGTCTTGGGACCAAATTAAGTAGCTTCAGTACCGAAATAATCAAATAACTTAAAATCCATCTTAGCTTAAATGGATTAGAATATATGTTTTTTTCTTTTGTTCATGTATATTTATATCGTATCCTATCATTCATGTGTAAGGGTTTGTTATCTTTTGTAAATTTTCCTTCAGTACCAAAACTCTTTATTTTTGGAACCAAATAGCTTTGTTCAGTACCAAATTTTTCCATTTTTGGTATTGAAAAGTACATGGCAACCCTGGTCTGTTAGATTTGCTTAAGTTTTATTATGGTGAGATCTTCTGAGGAAAATTCAAATAACAACAATAAGAAATTGCAGTTTTGAGGGCAGAGCAGGAAGGCATTAATTACTCCCCACCTTCAAAAAAAGAAGAAAAAAAGTGACAGGTAAAAAAAGGCTATCAGATGGTACCTATATTACTATTTTCTTTTTGTAAAAGAAATATTTTCATTCTTGCTTTTAATAAATAAGACAACATTGCAGGTATTCAATGTAATTGATAAATTCCCTCCACTTAAAAGTTTGATATGCGTTAAATTCGTTTAAACAATTTCAATTTTTTTCAGTTATCATTTTTAGGTATTATATTTACAGTGAGTGCAAAAAGTATCCAAAATATTTTTAAAAGTTTATTTCAACATCCTTTTACACCTTCATAAGTGACAGAATTTAGACCAAAGATTTCTGATTCTTGTACATAACATTTCAATGTTCAATCTTGTTTCGATACTTTTTTGGATTTTTCAATTTTCGGTCCAAATTCTGTCAATTTTGAAGGTGTATAAGGATTTAAATTGAACATTTTTTAAATATATCAAATACTCTTTGCACTCACTGTATTTATTTATCAACAAGTATTTTCAACGAGTATTGTAGGATCTTTCAAAATGGCGCTGGAAAACAATTTTTTAAAAAGTTTTTTAATTATTTTTTACACAGATAACATTCTTGGGATTTTTTCTTCTGCTGCTTCAAAAGACATTTTCATTCAAGATAATTTTTTTCAGCATTTTATACAATTATGTCAGTGAGTAGATAGTTAGACAGATATGAACAGACTAAGATAGATAGATAAATAGATAGATATGAATAGACCAAGATAGATAGATATTAACAAATATACATTAAGATAGATATGAAGAGACCAAGATAGATATGAACAGACTGAGACAAATAAGAATAGACCAAGATAGACATATATATGAACAAAGATAGATTAAGAAATAGATATGAACAGACCAATAGAAATATGAACAAATTATGATAGATAGATACAGACAAGTTGTGACACGAAAACCTCTCAAACTCTCAAGAATTTCTCAATGAAAAGTCTTTAATATCTTTCAAATTTTTGAAAGAACAATAGACAAAATCTGTAACTTAGATCCGGGGTTGGCAAACAGGATCCACAGGCTAAATTCAGCCCATGGCTTTATCTCATCTGACTTCAGTGAATAAGAGACATTGCATACTTGAATTCTTTGTTTTCCTTATCTATATTTAGTTATCGAACAGTAAAATTCAGTATTGAAAAAATAGAGCAAAAGTCTCATTTTTGCAGTGGCCTCAGACAAATCAATGTTTTATAGCTAAAAATGTTTTAACACCACGCATTCGGGCTGTTCTATTAATATACACAAAATCTGAACAACAATTTCACAATATTTTGTTCAAAAGAAAGAATTTCATAGTTTTCATTGATTGATAGTACATGGAAGTTTATGTTGGTATATATACCAACATAAACTTCCACGTACTATCAATCAATGAAAAAAACATTAAAGTAATTAAAAAAAACAAGCTATTTCCATAGAATTGTATAATTATTATTTCATTTTTTATTCATCTTGGCCCAGTGGCGTAGCAAGGGTTCTCAGCACCCGGGGCAAAAATAATTTTGGCATCCACCCCCAAATGTTTTGATTTATTTATTTTGTGACTCATTACCCACTTAATGATAATAACATAAAGAATTAAATACCAGAATAAAAGTCACATTATAACATTTAATTAGAATAAATTGAATTAAAATATTACTTATTTTATTAAACAAATTGTTTTCCTATGACTGAAAAAAGTCTATGAAAACCCAGAAAGTCAAAGTTGTGACTTTTCTTCCTATTACGTTTTTTTAGGTAGCTCATTGTAACTTTTGTTCCGTGACTTTTGTTCCTGTGACTGTTATTCCGGGATTCTTTTTTAAATATATTGTAGACTTTGCACCCCTTCACACTTTCGACCGGGGGTGATTGCTCCCTGATGCCCCCCTCTTGCTACACCACTACCTTGGTCCACAAGACATAAATCCATTTCTAATCTGGCCAGCCTCCAAAAAAGTGTGCTGAGCCCTGACTTAGATCATCAATCCAAGAGAAAAACAGGAAGCAATATTCTTTGATTAATTCTTATATTGGATAAACCGGTTTGCTTCTTATTTTGAATTTTGCTTCAGTTGTTCTTCAATTTTTTTTAATATTCAAAGACTTTGGATTTGAACTTCACAAAAGACACAATATATGAAAAACTCACCCAAAAAATTGAATATCGAACCTAAGCTCAAATCATTACTTTTCAACAAGGAACTCTTCCTCAAATTTCATTTAAAAAGTGAACTATCAGTTATAATGTTTGCTTTAAACTGGTTCTATGCTTCACTAACAAACATGTAATCGAGATCAGTTATAAAATCAGTTCAATCATAAACAGATTACTTGAACGATTAGTTCAGCCCTAAACTGAACAGTTATATGATCAGTTCAGTTATAAATAGATCAGTTGTACCATTAGTTCAGCCATAAACCTATTAATTGTAGCATTAGTTCAATCACAAACAGATCAGTTGTATGATTAATCCAGTCATAAACAGATTTGTTGTATTATTACTTCAATCATAAACAGATTAGTTACATGATTACCTAACCATAAACAGATGAATGGTATCATTAGTTCAAGCATAATCAGATCTATTTAATGATTTGTTCAGTCATAAACAGATTAGTTATATGATTACTTAAGTTATAAACTGATCAGTTCTATGATTAATCTCACTTTGTAAATATCAGAAATAAATAATTAGAAAACTATTTATATTCCTTTTAAGTTATCAACGCGTTGGATATTTGGGCGGCCATGGGCGGAGGTCTCAGATTTGACCCCCACAGCTGTTGAAAGTTGTGGAAAGGATATCGGCTGCAAGGTGTCATGGACCAAAAGACACATCCGGTGTTCAGGACTCATAAACAGCTGTCAACTGAACTTGCAGGTTGTGGCTGGAAAATCAGTGTGGGCATTCAAACCCGATAAGAGAGACACAGGATGCCTCCAGAGAGACACATGACGCCCTCAGAGAGGCAGGCCACCTAGTTTGGGGGAAGACACAAGGTCAGTTTCCCTGTTGGGAACAGTCTGTCGGCTCTCATTGTCTCTCTCCCACTCTTCATTCTCTGCCACGACACAATGTATCTTATGAAATAAAAATATATCCTCATATTTTTATAAACAAGTTTTGAGTCTGGATTTTCCTCCTGCGGACCAAGAGGGCTATACAATAAACGTGGTGGGGTCAAGCTTTGTAAATTATTGAGTCATCAACATAGTGAGGTCACGAATTGCAGTTATTGAGTCATCAACATAGTGAGGTCACGGATTGTAGTTATTGAGTCACCAACATAGTGTGGTGTAATTTTTAAGTCATCAATATATATGAGGTCAGGCTTTGTAATTTTTAAGTCATCCACGTAGTGAGGTCAGAGATTGCAATTATTGAGTCATCAACATAGTGGGGTCACGGATTGCAGTTATTGAGTCATCAACATAGCGTGGTGTAATTTTGAAGTCATCACTCTATATGAGGTCAGGCTTTTTAATTTTTAAGTCATCAATGTAGTGAGGTCAGAGGTTGTAACTTTTAAGTTACCAACATAGTGAGGTCAGTGATTGTACTGTTTTATTCATCAACATCATGAGGTCAGAGATTGTGATTTTCAAGCTAAAATTCAGGGAAAATTTAAAGGTAAAACACATCATACATTTAAATGGCAGATTCTAAAAGATATAAAACTTATATCACAAAGATAAAACAATGTACATAAAAGAATTCAGCTGCTTAGGTAAAGTTTGGCCACTACTATTGGAATCTTCAAATTCTGATAATTCACAACTGCTACCTTCACGCTCGAAAAAAATAAACAATGTACAATGTGAAACGCATATCTGAGAGAAGATTTAAACCCTGTTTTCAAAACTTCAGCCTTTCCAGTTCAAAACAGTCGAGTGTTTTTAACACTGATAAAAATGCCTCAGAAAGCAAAAAGCAAATCCTCATATAAAAACTGGTTGTGACATTTATTTGATGTCAGTGTTTAAAGTTTGATGAACTGGTGGCCTGGGAAGATATTTGAGCAAGAGACGTAAAATGTATGCATAAGTTGGTAATGGATTTATATACCATATTAACAAAGTTCAACAAATGCACAAAGGATTTATACACAAACACACACATACAGATATATATATATATACGGTGGGGCCTGAACATGGATAGCCCTAATGTCTGTGTAATGGAGTTTTAAGGTGGAGTGGGACACACGAATGACCCCGCCCATTAAACCAAGGGTTTATGTGCTATTGCCCATCAAGGTAGCACGGATATCAGCAAAGCTAAAAGGTCATATGTTTGACAGAAGTTTACTCCTCTATATATATACACACCCACCCACATTATAATATATATATATATACACTCATTTCCAATTATGCGTCAGTTTTTCTGCATAATTTTTTTAATTAGACCTCTGTTTCCAACCGGAGGAGGCTCAATACGTTAGTAGAGCAAATATTGTAGACAAATATTTATTGGTTCATTACAACCTGTACAGTGTTCATCTGAAGATCAACTGAAAGGTGAAACCAACTGTACAGGTTGTAATGAACCAATAAATATTCATCTACTATATATATATATATATTGATAGTCGGAGAAATATTTTAGGTAAATATATTTCCAGATCCGTAGGGCGGATATGTTCAGCGACGGTGTCCGAAAGAGTGCTCAATGCTTGTCTAAGGGGAGGAACCCTAAATGTGGGCAGAGCGATAGATATTCAATGGAAGAAAGAAGACTGAACTCGATTCCCTTACAGTGACAGACTGTTTCTTGCTCCTTGATCAATTACATAGACCGAACATTATACAATGAAAATTTCAGATGTAAATAGCTCATAACGATTTCAGTCTATGGACTTACTGATCCACCCTTATATACATTAAAAACCCTGGAATGACTTGTGGGTGACATAGTGATTAGCAAGCTTATCTTACAGACCATTAATATGGAAGTGGATTCAATTTTGTTGTTATTATTATAGTCGGCCGCTGTCAAGGTTGACTCTGGAGGTAGCAGCTTTTTACTGTAACTACCGCCTGGGCATGGTAAGATTGTTATGGGAAAGTGATCTTGCCAAGTGCTCTCTTAACCCACTCTCGTTTCCATCAACCATTATGGCATGCCAGTAACTAGACATTTTGTCAAGATATCTTTAATAAACCAAAGTTTTAATACATCCACTTCTCCATGCTCTGTCTAGACATACCGCACAGAGTTAGTGTAGCAGACTGTGATACTATCAGTTGTGATTCCTCTGTAAGTTAAGCTGGTTTTGAAATTGTGTGGCACTACCCCTACTCACCAATTCATAAAGATGTTCAGTAAAAATGCTCTGTAATACCTGAACACATCTATTTAAAGACTAACAGATTATTATAAATTTATCTAATACCTTTTTAAAACAGAATAAAAATTTTATTAATTATCCTTCTTATTAGACGAAGTATTGTAATCCATCTTATTTCCGATCGCGCTGTTTGCTCATAGCCATAGAATGATGGACTGAGTCAAAGGGAACATAAAAACAACTAAAAATTAAAATGAAGGTAAAAAGCAGTCAAAATTAATAAAATATTTGGAGTAAAAATCTACCCCAAATATGTGAGTAAAATAAACAAAAAATGATAGGTAAAAATCTTAAGAAATTAATTATTAAATACTGTAATAGACAATCATGGTGCCTACCATAGCATGATGGTTAGCAAGCTGGTCTCAGACTAAAATGTTTATAGTGAGTTCAATCCTAATTAGGTATGCCACTTTCATGGCCTTGTGCCAGACTAAGTTGTCCTTAGTAAATATCTAGTAAAAGGTCTTCTCGCTATGGAGCAATGGTTAGCAATCTATTCTTGCAGATACAGAGGAAACCTCTTATTGTGACCACTTTGGGATAGGGTCTTTTAGATAACAATACCCGGCTGATAACATTAAGCAAAGGATAAAAAAAATTGGAACAATTTAAATTTGTTTTTATAAATTTTCATTCATTGTTATAAACTCATTATGTTATTAAACTCATTGTTATAAACAATTTTACATTAGAAAAAATTAATATGAATTTTTAATTAATTTTAAATAAAGTCTTTCGGACTGTGTACAATTCTCATTGAGTGCTCCACACTTGTCCATCTAAGTGTAATAAATGCCAATAAAAAGCTAATCTTACTGACCAATTTACTACTGTAGCAAGTTTGATCCCCACTGGGTGCTCAAAATTTGCAGCCTTGTGACATACTAAGTTAAGCTTAGTGCCATACTAAGGGAGCCCCACTGTGGAGTCTTGCGGACCATCACCCTTGTATTGAGTTCAATCTTCCCTTTACTACAGTAATGAGCTCGGTTCTCACTGAGTACTCAACATTTGCAGCCTTATGCCAGACTAAGCTAAGCTTAGTATCATATTAAGGGAACCCCACTGAGGAGTCCTGCTGACCATCACTTCTGAAATGAGTTCAATTTTCCTGGGTGTCACACAAGACCTTCGGCTTTACGAAGCTAAGCTTAAAGAATAGTGATAGCAAGTTTGAACTCACTAAATCTGGTTTGTGCGACTAATCTTTATTTGATGTCCCTACTTTCATGGCCTTGTGACAGACTAAGCTAACCTTAATTAATCCTAAATACAAGCCAGTTAAGTTGATGATTAACAAGCTATTGATGTTTCTCACTAGATGCTCCACAATTATGGCCCTTTGCCAGACTAGGCTAAGCTAAGCTTAGTAAATTCAGAATCATGTTTAAAAGTATCAGATAATCATTGTATCATATTAAATACCCAATCACATAAAAGGTTTTTGGACTTACCTCTAAGCATGAAACATACTACACGATATGCACATTAATATAAAGCAAATTTTCTTGACTTTTTCCTTTAGCAAAATTATTTCTAAAACAAATGGGTGACAGAAATCTCAAGTATTCTTTTGTATGAATAACCCCTCACCAGATCAATTTTTTTTAATTTGAGTTATCTCCCTTAACCACTCACCAGATCAATTTTTTCCACCCAATGTTCTATTTTGTAGAATATTTTTTTTTTATGAATTGTATGTAATATAGGAATCATGAAAATGTTTGTTTTTTATCATAAACATTTTAATATACAGGTCTAGTTATACACTTTGGTTAGAAACCGTCACGTGACCAACATCTTTTGGCAGCATGCCACGTTTGGGGTGATCAATTAAAAAATTGGAAAAAAGAGGTGATTAATGAATAAGTTACTTTTCTTGCCTTTTTTTGGGCAGAGATCACTAAAAAAACTCTGACTTGAAAAAAAACAAGCTTGAGTGCTTCTGGACACAAACTAGGGGATCAATTTAGCATGAACTTACATTGAAAATTGAACCCCCTACTGAAAAAACCAATTATGGTGGGGAATCTTGTTACTATATATAATAAGCTTCATTGGTGTGGCCTGTACGCATGATACATACATAGCCCAGGCAGATAAACTTGAAAACTGAAGAAATCTATGTTGACATTTTTGGTGATAGTTGTTATTGACAGTTTCAATAGAGCCTATAACAAATCTCTAAATACATAGGGCAAGCATCCATATTTTGCGAGATTTCATCTCTAAAACTAGAATGCTGCTGTATAAAGTCATGTTTATATACAATATATCCTTATTTATATAGCTAAAATCAACGCTAGCAAGTGGAGAAGAATGTTTTCCACTTTATAACAGGCATAAAAAGATTTAGCTCAGAAATAGAAAAAATTGTAATCCTAGGTGTTGTCGAGTATACAAAGTTCAGGAAAAACTTGTTCTTGCTCTAAAACATAACACGATGCCCAAATATTTTTGGTTCAGTCCAAAATCAAGAGTTATTTGATAAACAAGTCAACTCGTGTTGTTCTGAAAACAATTCTTAATATAATTAGCAAGCTGTAAGTCTGTGACATAACAAACAGAAAGAGAGAAAGGGGGTAATGCAAACATCAAAACAAAAAATAGCTATTCTACAGCTACTGCTGCTGCTGCCACTGTTGCTCAAGTGTCAATTTTCGTTTTTTATACAAAATGAATACAAGAATTTTAGTTAACAATACCTTGAGTTAACCTTTCAAATTACTGTGTAAACATACTGACACAGAACACAGCTTTAGGTAAACCATTAGCAAAGCAACAGGCATTTACTAGTATAATTTTAAAAAACACTTTGGGATAATCCATTAAGGGTTTAAGAATGAAGTATTTTTGAGAGCCAAGAAACATTTCTTTCATAACATTTCTTTCATAAAAGCGTATAAGATTTTCAAAAGTCACAGCCATTCTTTATTAGAAACACCATGTTGAGCCCAATTAATAATATGGGGTACTTACCAAAGAGTATCAGTGATGATAAGCAAAACTGGTACTCGAAGGACACTCGGTCAGTTATAACAAAATAGCAACTAAACAGATATCAATTTTATAATTTAATAATGCTCATGCCTACAAAACTCTTGCGAGATGTTTTAACAGTTAAGATGTTGAAAATGGCCTAAACAGCCGTAACATGTGCATCAGAAGACATACACAAGACAGAACTATATTCATAAAAACGTTGATTTTGAAATTTTACGTTTTTTTCTTTTAATTTTGAAATTTTACAGTTTTAACTTTTATAATGTCCAGAACACTGAAATTGAAAATAATTTTCATTTTCATAGTTTATTATGAAATCAATGATGGATAATTTTATATCTGATCGACAGAATATGATAATTATAATGACATTTATTAGTGAGAGCCTATATTTGCCCGGCATTGGTGTGAGCGACTGCTAAATGAGCGGCCTAAATCGTAAATGTGAATAAAGAAACGAACCCACGTCCACCTTGGAAGCCACCTATATGCGGTGCTGCTCCACCGACTGAGCTAACGAATCAAATGATGGATAATTTTATATCCGATTGACAGATTTTGATTTCATACTGTCGACATAAGAGAGCCACATTATATTTGTGCCTAAAATACGAACATGAGAATGGAGAAGCCAACACAGTGTAGCATAAAAGACTCCTGCCTACCATCTGACCTTCGTTAGCTCAGTCAGTGAAGCAGCACCGCGTATAGGTGGCTTCCAAGGTGGACGCAGAGAGTTGGTTTCTTTATTCACATTTACGATTTAGGCCGCTTGTTTAGCAGTCGCTCACACCGACGCCGGGCAAATATAGGCTCTCACTAATAAATGTCATTATAATTATCATATAGTTTATTATAAACAGATCTCAAATCTAATGAAAACAAAGTGAAAAAAAAAAAATTTTTTTTTTAAATAAACACTCCATCAGCTTTAACTATAGGCGTATTTATTTTAACATATAGTCAGGAGCAAAATACTAATTTTTTTTTTAGTTTTGAAAGTTGGTATATTTTACTTTTTTTTTCAAAATATGAATAAGTATGAATAAAAATACAAAAATGTTGATACGTTTGAAAATAATGTTTCGGAAAAGTTTTTTTTATTAGATTTGGTAGTTAGTTAGTAGATGTTGTAACTGACTGAGTGCCCTCACAACAACCGTGATAATTTTGGATGCTAAACTACAAAATTGTCGCAAAACTTCACATGCTTTAAAAAATGCTGCTTTGCAATAACTGATCTGAAGGTTAAAAAACCTGAATCCACTTCGAAATCAACCCTTCTTCTTACACTCATGTTTGGCATACCAAGCAGATTTACATAGTTACATGTTCAGGTTAATGGAAGCCGATTTGATATACCAACATGAGTTTATAAAATCTTCAAAGTTAAGCAACACTAACACTAATAATTGTTTCCATGAGAAGACAAAGTTTAACCTGTTTGCTGCCAAGTATATTTTTTATAACGTTGTAAGTCCAGTGCCATGTTTTTCATGAAAAAAAAAAATTGATGAAAATAAAAAGTCTTCATTGTATGTTTAAAACGGTTTTATTTTCATACAAATCAACTAATATGTACAACAGAACATTTAATAAATGTAATATATATTTATAAATGTATGTAAGAAAGAAAAAAATAACACATTATTGTAAGAGGAGTTATCTTGTCCGTGGCACTGGACTGACAACTTTCTAAGACTAGTAATCTCATCCGTGGCAGCGAACAGGTTGAATAGTTAAACTCAAATTCTTCTTAAGGGATCTTTTTAGATGAGCTGTCAAAAAATTAGTCAGAAAAACTAATTTGATGGTCCACCGTTGCTGGAAAATGCAAAATGGTAGACTAGATTCAATTAGCTGTACAGTTTTTGGCTATTTGTACAGGTCTCCCCCTCCACAAAAATTGCTGATTTATTTAACTCTGCCAAAAGTTGGAAGAGATATATGTAGTCACCCATGTATGTCTGTCCACACTATCTCAAAAAGTTCTCAATAAATTTCAATGAAATCTTGTAGAAGGGTGAGCCATGGGCCACGGAAGAATTGATTAAATTTTGGAGCAGATCTAGGGATTAGTCTTTGATCGGGAGCTATTTTAATTATAATATTAATAAAAAAAGCTAAATTTAAATTTCAAAGGAAGTAACTCAATATTCGTACATTTAAAATTCTCTCCCTTTTTTTTTAAATTTTTTAGTTTAAATCAATTTTTAGTTAGTTGAGTGCTTCCTAGTTCTGCCTGTGATTTTATGGCAGATATCAGTAATGAACTTTCGAAAGCTGTACGGAGGAAATTTCAGCCAAATAAGTACCATTGAATGGTGTCGAGAGGGGTGGGGGTCAAGATAAAAGCAATACCTTTGCAATGAAGGTATGGGAAGGAGAGATCTGTGCAAGTTACCAGTTTTGAGAGAATAACCCGTTCTGATAGATATGAAAAGACAAATAACCAAGCACCTAAAAAAAGTACTGGTCAAGAAGTTCTAAGTGAAATTTAGATCAAGGAATATGTATATATATATATATATATATATAACCACGTTTGTTGTGCGGATGTAAGGGAATCCAACAGAATGGTAGATGTGATTAGACA
>VCCN01005725.1:208005-221354 GCA_006491835.1 Architeuthis dux
GTCAAGGAAAAAAGCATCCTTTTAGATTTGCAAAAATTTAGGATGTTTGATGGGAACATGATCCTATATAATTTTAAAAGGGGGATTCTGCAAATGTATTGAGAATTATTTATTATTTTCATAACGTGTTTCAGCTTATATCAGGTTCATATTTTTGTGAGGGATTTTAAAAAAAATATATATATATACATACACAAACATATATTTATGTGTTCGTGTGTGTACACACATGTATACATTCACAAATACATACACGCATGTGCATAGATAGAGACACACAGAGACACGCTTATTACCTGCATATTGCACATAGCAGGAGAAGTTGGGCTGGACTGATCCCCATCTTCTGTTGAAGCTGCCTGTGGGGAGGATGCTGTAGGTGATGCTGCAGGCAATGCTGTGGCACTGGCGCCACCAGCAGCACTTGTATTGGCAAGTTTTTGCTTCTGCTGTTCTCTGTCATCTGCTATCTGTTGAAGAACATGTGCTCGAGCCTGAGAGAGAGGGTGTAAATAAAAAAATAAATTTTTAAAAAAGCAATACAAAAGACAACATTAAATGTTGGATACAATAAAGCAAAACAACCAAAAGTTTTGTTTTGTTTTGTATTTTGCTTTTCCGCCTTGAAATTTCTTTTTTGATATTCCCTGTTGAAATAAGGAGGAGGGAGTGGATCTTATATGCCCAAGGGCCTTGTATGCAATCAAATATAGTAATAAATAAATAAAAAATATGGTTCAGTTACAAATATGGTGGATTTGCCCCAGGGGAAAGCATTAACTAAATTGCAACCAACTCAATAAAATTATTATATTAGGGTGTTCGGAAAGTAATTACGTATTTTCGTGCTCGGAAAGTAACTACGTGTTTTCGTGTTCAGAAAGTAGCTACATGTTTTCATGTTCGGAAAGTAACTATTGTGTTTTCGTGTTCGGAAAGTAACTACGTATTTTCGTGTCCGGAAAGTAACGTGTTTTCGTGTTCAGAAAGTAATCACGTATTTTAATGTTCAGAAAGTAATTACCTATTTTCGTGTTCAGAAAGTAACTATGCATTTTCGTGTTCAGAAAGTAATCACATATTTTCACACTATCAATGACAGCAGCCCAACGAGAAGGAAAATTTATGATTCCTCATTGAAAAAATTCTGCGTTTTTTCTGAAAAAAGGTTTGTGAGACCTTTTTCCAACTTCTTTGTTTCTTTAAGTTCTGCCACTTATGAAATGCTCCAATGATTGAAACAAATGATAATCTGTAGGTGCTAAATCCGGTGAGCACATTCCATCCTAAGAATCTTATCTTTTCCTGGGTTTAGCAGTGAAATATTTAATTACTTTCCAAACACCCTAATACACGAGTTCATTGGGACTACATAATTCTCAGGTTGCAGATCTTTCAGTTGTTACTATAAGCTACCACCACCAGACGTTCTTAATCTTAATGAATTAATTTTGCCAGATTTGATCCAATCTACACTTTAGGTGGGAGGTGCGGAGTGGCGTAAATCCACTTTTAGCTCTGTAAGGCAGTCCATCTAAGAGAAAATACTCTTACAGCAAAAACCTACAGTTTGGCAGTCACCATAGCTGGTCCCAAGCCCGGTTAAAAAATGGGGAGTGTCAGACCAGCAACACGGCCTCGTAAAAACCTACAATTGCTACAGAAACAATGAACCAATCTCCAATGAACAAATCTCATATCGTTTAAAATGGAGACAACATTGCCCAATATGCCTTGTTGTATGAGGACCTATTACATTATATATACAGAGTAACCATGAGTATCCGAACAAGATTTCAAGGTCCCATAATTATGCTTTATGATCAGATATGCCAACAATCAATTATCCAAAGAAAATACTCCCTACCCGTCACATTCGGATAATTAAGGTTTCTCTGCATCACATAACTTTTATTTTGTTTTGTTTCTTTTTTTTATCAAGTTATAAAAAGTTATAGTTTTGTAAACAAAGTAGAAGCTATGAACAACCGTGATAATACAAGTCCTCTTAACAAAACATTGCCTGACAAGGATTTGATCATTAAGTTATAAAGTCAGCCGCTTACCGATTTCTTTTGTTGCCTTTCCAAAATGGCCAACCTCTGCGCTTCGTTCCTTTGTTTCTCTTCAAATTTCTCCTTTAATGCTCGCTGCTTTGTGTTGACAAACCTCCTTGAGATAACATTTTCATCTTCACTCTCCTCTGGCTTATCAGTCGGGGTCTGGCTGGCGGTCTCCACATCCTGGCTGACTGTTGTGGGTGGAGAAGGGCCAGATGACACAAACGGTTGGTCCACCGAGGATTGAAAGGGGTTCGCCTGCAACAGGACAAAATACAAGTCGAGTGAAGGGAAAGGTCAAAAAGTGTTGTCCATACAGCAAGACCAATACATAAGCATAGATTTCTATAAGTTTGAGAAGGGTCATTAATATTCAAATGGTTCTTTGGACAATTGAACTTCTTGTTATTTGTGTTGTAAAAAGTGTGGATTTCAACCCGATGTGGCTTCCACCTCTCAACAAATCTAAACGCGACAAGACAAAGACACAAACACCTAGGCCATGCAATATAAGGGCTACCCCCCTTTAAACATAATTTCTGTTTAACTCATCACACTCCGATTTTACACCTGAAGAAGGCCGAAGAATGGATTGGCCAAAACGTTGAGTTTACAACACAAATAACAAGAAGGAGTTCAATCAGCTGAAGAACCATTTGAAGATAAGCATAGGTGTATAGGAACTCTTTGTTTAAGGGGGCGGGAGCAAGGGGCTTGATTCGCCCAAAATCTTACAAGGTTTTGCCCAAAATTTTACACTGTTTTGCTCAAATTGGAGGTGGGGGAGGGACCTATGAACATAAGCATCTGAGGTTTTCGATCAAGTATAAAAAAAAAAACTTGTGTTACAAGGTAAAGCATTCAAATTGTCTTTTTATGGTGTCCGGCCACAGAGCCATCTGGGAAGCAAGCGGCAAATTAAAACTGACAGACAAGAGATTGAGAAGCCCTGTATATATTTGGACAGCAGAGAGCCTAAATGAGAGACCCAGAGATAACTGATTCACCCAGAGTGAGTTTATCCACACACTGAAAGTGATGTCATAGTGGTCATACACAAACATACACAAAACTGACCAAACAACCTTTCTCTCCCTACAACTATACCTTCTTGCCTGAGCAACTATTTATGTTTTAATTGTCACATAGAATAAAACAAAAGTGCAATTTTTTTTCTTCTGTCATGCTCACATTATGATTCCAGTAAGGATAAAGAAAAATTACAACCACAATTTACAAGTTCGTCCATAGTCTTTTTTCTTGGTCATATGTATACCCCCCCAGTTATTCGCTGAAGGCTTTTAATGAACATGACATATCTCTCACAGAACACATCTCCCAGTGACTCCTCAACCAGAGACACCAAAGTATCTACAGACTTAAGTGTCTCTTGAATTCCAACACACCAACAATAGGACCTCACAAGAAGTTCTAGGAATGTTATTGATTTAGAAGGCCACATGTGCAAAACTGACTAAGTTAATAATGTGAAAGGGGAGACTTAACACAAAAAAAGTCAAGTATTGCGACCTATTAGTAGGTGCCAGGTAGCTTAACAGTTACCAGCTCGGAGAGCAGAATCAACAAACCAAGTTTGAGTTTCAGTCAAGCAGTTTATATTCACTTCACACTAATGCCCTTGGGAGAGGCATGAATTCGCTTCTCTGCTCAACTAATGGTAAATAGCAGGGGAGTTGGAGCCCTTTAGTCCTGTATGGAAGTTCAATTTAAGCCCAGATAAAGGAGGAGCATTGGGTGTGGGGCAAGCAACATACTTGCTATAGAAATGGCAGCAGTATCACCCCAGCAGTTGTCCACTGGTGTGGTGTGATTATGGCTCAAGGCGTCTACCAGTATAGGAGACTACAAAAATAAACAATCTATTGTTCTCCCTCATATTTGAATATCTTTTGGCAGCATGCTGTGTTGGGGGTAATCAATTAGAAAAATACGGAGATCAATGAATAAGTTACTTCTCTCGCCTTTTGTTGGGCAGTGATCACTAAAGAAGTCTGAATTTTCAAATAACACAAACTAAGGTATCGATTTAGCATAAACTTACATTGCAAACTGAACCCCCTTCTAAAAAAGTATTATGGGGGGGGGGAGTTTTTTCTAGACATAATAAGGAGTAAATGTTGAAATTTTCAGCCCTCTAGCTACATTGGTGCAGCCTGTACGCATGATGGCAGCCAGCCAGACCAATTTGAAAACTGAAGAAACCTATGTTGACAGTTTTGGTTGACGGTTTCAAATAAGTAATTTGGAATTCTCTCTTAAGTCTTAGTAACATACTCGTCTCTGTCTGTAAATTTTGTGAATAAGAATTTCTTCAGAAGTTGATTATATACAGATTAGGTCAGAATTAACCACCTATTAGAAATTATGGCCTGCATGAAGCCCTGACATTATGCCCTGTGACTTCTTCCCATGGGGGTGGACGAAGGAAGAGGTGTACCACACCTAACCACAAACTCTAGATCAACTGGAGGAGCGCACTGTAGTTTTCAAGGGGGTGGAGGAAAACACTGACACAGCTCGATACAATAAGTCAAAGGCACGTCAAAGTTGCAGCACCAGAACAAAACCTTCAAGGGACACCTTGTGTATCACCGGTAAGCGATGACCACTGTTATAAAATCCCAGATGCTACCAAAGTACAACTCTAACATGGTTTTCAGTCCTGCAAGCCTAAAACAGACTGACAAATTGTCGCCGCCTGGCCTTTTATAGCCAAAAGCTTGCCACATCCGGGTCACCAGCGCTCCACATACAGGTCACTGACACTCCGCCTCGTCTATATTTGTCGACAACTCGTTCATTCGGCTTTTGCTTCCTGGACCTTCCACAAAACAGACAGCAGGCCATGCAGGGTCTTTTTGCTCTGGGCAAGTCTGTTTCCACTTCGCTACACGCATTCAACATGTTATGGCCAACATACCACCAGACCTCCTACAAAGGTCTATCAAGGCCATACAGAAATTTGTGGACAAAGCCAGTGCCTACATTGAATTTTAACACAGCAGGCAAATCCGACCATTGTATGGTCCAAAATAAGCTAGTTTGACTACAATTGACCAATAAATAATAAAGTTATTACCGATTTCCAATAGGGAGTTTCTTTTCACCCACGCCGTAATGCAAACTAGAACTCATTCATTACACAGAGTTACAACAGACACATATTTGATACTAATATTTTGTGACAACTATTTTGTATTATTCCATAAATTATTTGGACTAGTATCGACATCTTTGCTGCACAATATTTCAGCCAATATGTTCTTCAGATTTCCACAGCGATGTGTTATGATAATTCTTGAGTGTTGCTCAGTACTTTTTCTCTCCTCAGTATGAACAGAGTTTTTCATTTTACAATTCTGACCAATAAAGTATTGGGCTAATATAGAAGACAGGAGCGGGGGACAACATATCTGGTAATTCTTTTTATATGGAACACCGTAATAGGCAAGAAGGTAAAATGAACTGGGCAACAATCATCAAGTACTACCGAACACAACATACAACTAAGTAGGGTTAAAGAACATATCAGCTGAAATGCTGTGATAAAAACAACAAAGATGAGGATAATAATCCAAACAATTTGTGAAATAATGAAAATACTTAATCTGAAAACATCAACCAATAATTATATATCATGCATCATTGTGCACCAAAATGGACTGTTGGCCAGAATTCAATGATGCAGAACAAGATTGAAGAGTTAACAGTGCACAAAAATATGCAGCTCTTCAGGATATTTACTTTTATCTATATGCTTCAGTTTCTTCATAGTAAACGTGGAGAGAACTGCTAAAACCCAATATAAATTTAAATTTATTAGTTATTCAAATATAAGTAGTGCCCTTATGCTGGTTACAGCTTCAGCTGTGGGATTGCTTCGCAGCCTTTTGGCTAAGATCAAAGTGGATTATCTGTGCTTCGAAACCGCCATGGCCTCGAAGTTCAGAGAACCACGGCCCTTCGGGGATCCTTGTGGCATGCTTGGGTATCGTCCTGGGAGAAGTTGCACAGAATATCTTGGTCAGCTGGTCGGGAAGCGATCACTATTAGCATGCTCAGGATTCATCCTGAGAAGCTTTTGGGATCTCGATCCAACTCAAAGTGGTGTCACTCACTTCACCCAGTGCTATTTTACCCATAGCTGGAGGGAGAGATGGATTCATGTCTTTCCCAAGGGTATTAGTGCGAATTGAACACAAACTGCCACAGCCAGAGTTTGAACTTAGGTTGCCGAGCCCATTTTCCGTGCCATTATCGGCTCGGGTACCCGCATCTCCTTATTCAAGTATAATTTTCAAAAGTATTACAGTTGTCAGAAAATGGTATTTTCACATAAAAAACCCATATTCACTTTCTTTTTGTTTTGTTTTAAATTTAAGAAATATCCAAACATAAAACTGAATCCAATACACAGGTATTATGCACAGGAGGCTAATCACAGAAGTTCAGAGCCCTCAGGGTTCAGGATAAGCAGCCAACAAATTCCTTGTAAACCGGGTTTTGCAGGTTGGCAAATACAGTATTTGCTTGACAAACTATATGAATGACTTGGCTCTGCGAACGGAGATTGGGACAGGTTTTCCGTGTCTTTATTCGGGTCCTAGGTCAGCGGGGCCTCAATGTGAAAAATCTGTGGTCCGCACAATGGAGTTTTAAGGTGAAGTGCATCGTGCGCGCTGCCGACTGCACTCTTTGAACTTTTGGTTTGCATGCTATGGTTCACTGTAGTGGCACAGATAGCAGCATTGTCCTTAGGTCGTAGGTTTGATAGGAGTTTCCTTCTCCTGGCAGATGCGAGCTAGCTATGGGGGTCTGCCGCCCCTTTGTGGTAGTGTTCAGACGGTATGGCTTACCTGTGTAGTTGAAGCACAGGACGTGAACACTACGGCCGCCTGAGCAGATATATTGTATATCTAAGAATGGCTTGGCTTCACGAACAAACATTTTGGGGATGGTTTTTCACAGCAGCCTGAGCGATGTAGTTTTAAGGTGAAGTGCGACTTGCCCAGGGTCGACCCCAACCTTTAAACCAAGTGTTTGCATCCTATGGACCACCAGAGTGGCGCAGATAGGAGCAGAACCCATAGGTCATAGTTTTGACAGGAGTGTCCTTCTCTAAAAACTATATACACCTATCTAAATGGCAGAAACATGCAAGAAAAATATCCACTTTTGTCTAGACTTGAAGCAAAACGGTCAGTCCTAGTCACAGTAATAACTGTTAAATCTGCATTAGTAACTTTTACACATTGACCCATGTTGACATCCACCCATTAATTCCAAATGACTAAATGAATAAAAATGTTGATCATTGCAATAATAGTAGCAACTATTACTGCAATGATCGACATTGTAATAGTTAATAGTCTTTGCCACCTGTCGCAGTTAATGGGTTAAAAAAATATTACAGAAACTGATAGAACAACATCCCAAAGAAAGAGTCAAAACAATTTATTTAAGTGGACCATGAAGGTGCAGGTGGCCTAACTGTTAACATCACAGAGAATGGAATCGGTGTGCCGATTTCAGAATCCGGCTGGGACAGTTTGTGTTCACTTCACACTAATGCCCTTGGGAAATGCATGAATCCACCCACCCCCCTCTAAGCTATGGGTGAACAGCAGGACAGTTGGAGCCCTTTACCTCTACAAGGCAGTCTATCTTGGGCATTGGGCTAGCACCCCTGCCCCTAAAAACCCATAATTGCTACCAACAATGATTGGGTCTTCATGAATTGTTTGAGAAATGGAGACAAAAATCATCAATTTTCCATGTGTTGTGCAACACAGGAAGCAGGTTCGCTTTGCTTGCTTCGACTACGAGAGACCCCATTGTGATAAATTTACCAATATAGAGATATTATTTAATTTATCAGAAAGAGAAGAGTCTTTTCATTTACAATCCATCTTGGAAACGTCTAGAAGACAATCAGAGTTATATTTACAATAAAGCATACAAATATATGTCACTTACCTCATACAACCGACAAGTATTGGCTGGACGAGTCTTTTGAGCAAGAAGCCTGTAATTGACAAAGGAAAACAATGACCAGACATCTTTGTAAATCAAAACGGAAAATAATTAAAGAATTCATTATAACAAACTGGTTCCTATCCATAAAACAGCATCATCGGGTTGTTCTTTATTCTACAAGAGTTCTTTTTTTATCCAATCAATCAAACTGATTGGTGTTTAAATGCAGCAGTATACATTTTGTCTCACTCATTGCATGTCAACTGCAAATGATTAATTCAAGTTTATACACCAGTAATAAAGTCTGGACACATAGTTATAAATAGTGATATTGCCTAACTATATTTTTTGGTCATGTGGAATGGTCTCCTCATTCACCAGACCTTAGTCCCCTTGACTTCTTTTTCTGGGACAGGCTAAAGGAGAAGGTGTACACAATGAAAATTAAAGATACGAGACACCTGAGGGAGCGCATCATAATTGACGGAAATGTGGAGTTAATGCATCGGGTTCATGTGAATCTCGCAAAGCACATTGAACTTTGCATCACAAATGGTGGAAAACACATTGAAGATGTTATTTATTAATATTTCAATTAAATAAAATGTTGTTCAAATTTTTTTATTGAAAATATGCATTTTGCCTGTGTCCAGACTTGAGGGACACCCTGTATAATGGCAACATAAATATTTAAATATGAAAATATTTTCATCCATCTATATTATAATGATCTGGTTTCTGTATGTCTGGATTTGCTACCATAACACAGCAAAAGCGGTACATTGTAGCGCAATAGCATTAAAATGCTCTAACTTGATGAATAAAGCAATTTCCACCAGTTTCCAAGTAATTAATTTCATTTCATTTACTTTAAAACTTAACTAGAAATAACTACTTGACTGAACAAATTCAACTATTATAAATATAACTATAGCAAAGAGATAAAAGCATAGAAATGATGTCCATAAGAACTGAGAAGAAAACAAGTCTGGTTAGTCCCTCAATAGAAACCGTCACGTGACCAACATCTTTTGGCACCATGCCATGTTGGTGGTGATCAATTAAAAAATTGAAAAAATGGGTGATTAATGAATAAGTTACTTCTCTCTTGCTTTTGTTGGGCTGTAATCACTAAAAAAAGTCAGAATTTTCAACAAAAAAAAAGCAAGCATGAATGCTGCCACACACAAACTAAGGGATCAATTTAGCATAAACTTACATTGTAAATTGAACCTCCCACTAAAAACCGATTCAGCGGGGGAATTTTCAAAAACAAAACAAACGTTTTCTTCTAGACATAATAAGGAGTAAATGTTTAAAATTTCAGCTCCATTGGTGCGGGCTGAATGCGCTATACATACATAGCCAGCCAGACCAATTTGAAAACTGAAGAAACCTATGTTGACAGTTTTGAGCTACAGTTTCTAATAGGAGAAAGATAGTGTCTTATGGGACAGTGTCAATATAGTTCATCAATGCTATTAATGTTAATAGACAAGTAATTATCAATGAATTACATTAATCTATTCATTGTGAATGGTGGAAATGTCAGTTATTGCAGTTCTATGGCTGACACAATAAAATGTCCATTTTATTGTGATTGATGGTAATTCAGTTCTATCTGAGTCAGGGCTTTTATCTGGCAATGGATAACTATTCTTCACCACCTTCCACAGTTAGTGGGTTAAAAAAGAAATGTAATAAATTATGAATATGCTAGAGAAGCAACTTTTTAATGTTAAGCCGTTTAACAGAACCGTTCAGGAATACTGTTGGATTAAAAAAGCGTTGTTGCTGCTTGCTATCTGGCAGCACGTGAATGTCGCGAGGAAGTGCACGAGAGAAGAAATTAAGGCATTGAAGCTCATTCGAAAAATAGGCTCCATAGCTACTCAACGCCATGACAAACCACGCGAGACCAGCTGGCTTTTCCAACGTGTGTCGATGGCAGTCGTCCGTGGCAATATGTTCTCCATAATGACTGCGGGAACAGTTGTCAGTTAAACTTTTTTTTTTATTATTCAACAGAAGCAACTTATTACCCTAACAAA
The DNA here is from genome assembly GCA_006491835.1 of Architeuthis dux. Lineage (NCBI taxonomy): Eukaryota > Metazoa > Mollusca > Cephalopoda > Oegopsida > Architeuthidae > Architeuthis > Architeuthis dux. The sequence continues at coordinate 218,114 of VCCN01005725.1, forward strand.
AACTAAAACATTAAACAATGAAGAAAGCTATTGCATCAATATTTACAATAACTTTTTATTCAAGTAGGTGAACTACTATTATTTAAGTTTAGCTTAGTTTGACACAAGGCCACATTAGTAGGGCACCCAGTAAGGATCAAACTCATTACAGTAGTAATGGTCAGCATCACAAACTTGTTAACCGTTACTACACTGATTGCGAAACTAGGGATTTCATGAAATTACTGAAATGTTCCGGGATTTCACAAAATCCCTAGTTTCACAATCTTATTGTAACAGTTTTGTAGGAATGGGATTTTGTTAATGAAAACTGTAGCTGAAGTCAAACGCACATGGTTTGAGATAGGGTAGAAATTTCAAAGGAACCAGGTGTCCGGGTGTAAGACTTGGGATGAGGAGTCACCAGGCACCACTGTGCGCTCCCGATGATAGGGAGTCGAATGTTGTACTGCACGTAGAGTTAACAGTTGTACTGTACGTAAAGTTAACATGAAATAAAGATCGTTCTTGTACACCAGTAAGAAGCGTCAAACCTTTTCCTTCGTCACGAGTACGAGCCGGGCTGTAGTTACACAAACAGAATTAAAAGTAAGACCAATAACAGATAAAAAGACAAGAAAAATCTATCATGAAACTAGAGAGGGCCATTAGTCAAATAATGTGCACTGATAAGTAGAGCCAACTCTCGATGCATTATGGTTATGAGCAAGGCACAGCAGCCATAATATTAAATCATGTCCAGAGTAGCCATCTGGCAATGGTCAGATATTCCACGATTGGTCATTTCAGAAAATGTCCAACCAGAAACTGTCCTAGCATAAAGCATTTATAACTATTTGACATATTGTTTTGCTTCTTTCTTTTTTTAATAATAAAGCTACAATAAGTAAGATATATGTAGAGAAGATTATATGTAGAGAAGACTATATGTAGGAAAGACTATATGTAGGGAAGACTATAAATGAGAAGATTATAAATGAGTTACATTAAGGGATGTGAATTGTCTTAACCTTTTATAGGGGAACCCTAAAAATATTTTAGATATCAAAACAAACTTTTTGTATGTTGAACTAGACCTAATTACAAGATATTTTCAGTTACAAGTTTTCTGACGAAGTGATCATATGTGGTGCCTCAACCAAAAAGTAGAAAAACATAGAATTAAAGAATAACATTCAATATAATGAATAGATACAAAAAATTGATATTGACAAAAAGAATACCTCCAGGGTGATTTTCAAATTTTATTGTGCAGGCCAAAAACAGGCTAATTTAATGGGGTGCGGTATGCCTCAAAACAGTTTCTATCTTTGTTCAAGCACAAATGAACTTTGCAGAGCTTACAGACCACATTGTTGTGGACTATGTTGTCTTTGTGGCTACAATATTTGCATGGGGCTGACGGGTCCTCAGGTGATCATATATAGTCACTTGCACCATAAATGGTTAAGTGGTTAAGTTACTTTCTGTATATAAATGGTCTGTTATGCATGCAGCTACATGAAAGATTAGACATTAAATTAATGAAAGTGAGATTTATCATTGTGTTGTATAGCCCTTTACACTGTTCTACCACCGTGGGTTGCTCATTTGCAGGACGAAATGCTGAACTTAATGAAGAGTGGGAGAGAGATGATGGGTGCCAACAGGGGAACTTGGTCTTATCCCTCCCAGCCCTTGGGTCTTTGTTCTGTGTTCAGGTCTCTCCGAGCTCCCTCTTCTCGGCTCTGAGCTTTATGGATTCCGAACACCCACGCTTGTGTCATTTCCGGTTTCCACATCCTGTTGTTTTGGACACACACACATACCTATTTCCTAAGGTGACCGGGTCACTTCCATTTCCTCACAGGTGTTGACCTCGAAATGACCTTTTTGTGGTAGTATATCATAACAATTGATATATAGGTTTCCCTGCTAATTGAAAGAGCATTCCTATAAAAACCTTTTATAACCCGAAATGGCATAAAGCGAAGAAGCAATTACCATTAATTTATTTTAATTATATTAAAATGATTAGAGTTGGCACAGTCTTCCAAAATTGCTCTTAGAAGCAACACCTAGAGGTATGGCCAGGGATTTGGGGGCCCAGGGAGCTTGGCTCTTTGAGGAGCCCCCTCCAACATTCAGTGAGATTTGTCAGTAGAAATGCAGTAGGTGAACTACCATTCATAACGCTTTTGGGCATCCCACTCTATTGGGGGCCCAGGGAGCATTTTCAAATACCCTCTGCCATGCCTCTGGCAACACCACTATCTGCATTCCAATTCTAGAAGCCATTCAGAGAATTTTCTGCTGAGAATTCCATCAGTAAAAGACTTACAGCTGTTTAAAGGTTTGATAATGATCAGACAATTTGTCAATTCTGGAAACAGAAAAAAGTCACAAGATGGCAGATCATTTGGACTTAAGAGGCAGAAGAATTGGAAAGAGATTGAAAACCAGATTTCTGAAAATTGCTTCATTCAAACAGATGAGTTTTGGGGTTTTTTTTTGGTTTTTTATTAATACAAATCTGGTGTATTGATTTATTCCAACCCAGTCTACAAGTAATACTGTCTATCTTAGATGCAACAACAAAACAAAAAAAAACAAAAAACTTAATCACTTTTAGTGTTTTTAACCACAGACATGGGAATGGGAGTAAACAGACAGAGAATATTTAAACCACAGATTCGCTGATGACGTTTCCATGACGTCAGACGCATCGGAAGAATTACAAAACATGTAAAAAGTAATGTTCAATGATAGAGTCCAAAAAAAGACCATAAGAATAGAAGGTGAGGCTTTAGAAGAGGTTGACGAATACGTTTACTTAGGACAGCTTATAAAGTTAGAGAAAGACCATGAAAGCAAAATAAAACGACAACGATTGGCTGGAAAGTATTTGGTATAAATAGAGACATATTGAAGAGTATTTTGCCAATGTGCTTAAAGCATAAAGTATACAAATGAATGCATAATACCAGTTATGACTTATGGATGCAAAACATGGAAATTAACTAAAACTGAGAACCAATTTAGAATCGTAGAGAGCCATGGAAAGTGCAATGTTAGGGATAAATCTTAACAGATAGAAAAAGATCAACATGGTTTTTTCCAGCAACATTTTTAGTGTTTAAAGCTACAAAGCTTTCTCTTGGTTTAAAGGGTGGGGTCGACTCTGGGCAAGTCCGCACTTCACCTTAAAACTTCTCTGCTCGGGCTGGAGGGTTATTCCACACACAGGCTCCGCCGTCTATGG
>VCCN01005725.1:236769-255971 GCA_006491835.1 Architeuthis dux
GGACCAAAGATTAAAAAATACAAAAATCAAAAAAATATTAAACAATTTGAAAAGTTATGTACAAAAATCAGAAATCTTTGGTCCAAATTGTGTCAAGTTTTTTAAAAAATATCAGATACTTTTTGCACTCATTGTATATGGTGTGGCAAGAATGTCTTATTTATACATCTATGTTTCGGAAACAAACAGAGCCTTTTAGGTTAAGTGAAATAGCAAGGAAGAGATAACGGGACCGAAATCAGTTGAATTGTAAAGATCGATTACAATAGGGTTTGTTTTTTTTTCCAGGCAGGAAGGAGCAAGGTTTGGGAGAGGGAGTGAAGTTGATTCCGTTTAATGGATGTCTATGGGAACAAGTCCAAGATGCAGCATTTCGGTCGTTCCGACAACAAGTTCTACAGAGAATGCCAAGAGACGATATGGATTTTCATGTAAATGCATTGGCACTATCAACACTTTGTTCAATACGGAGAGATATAATTAAACAGATCAAGACTATAGATCATCCATATAGAGTTTCTTCTTCCTTTGTCTAAATATGGAAAGAAACCTTTTACATGGTAGACACAGAGAAGAGTAACAGTCAAGCAGTCAGAGGTTCCAATTGCAAAGTTAGTGAGACTTATTACACTGTGTGTAACACAATTTTTGTTCCTGAGTAGTACCGTATTTCCCCGTCATAGAAGACGCACCTCAATTTTTGCAGGCATATTCTCGAAAAAATAAAAATAAAACTCCTCCTTTCCCCTGATCATCATATCCCTCCACACTATCGGGTTATTCTAATGCTCTTATCTATTCAAATCTATATTAACCCCCACAGTGGCAGGCGGTTTACAATATTTGCATAGCGCAATAATGTTAGTAAACAACTGATAAAGCATTCGCTTCACAAGACAAAAAGCGCATCATCATCATCATCATCATCAGCCGTTATAAGTCCACTGCTGTACAAAGGCCTTTCCCATCTCCTTCCGTGTCGACCTATCTTGTGCTAATCGTTGCCAAGTCTTACCGGCAAACTTTTCCATCTCGTCCCTCCATCTTGTGTCTGGCCTTTTCCTACTTCGTTTACTGTACCATGGGCACCAGTTGGTTAATCTATTGTCATCCCTTCTTCTTGCTAGGTGGCCAGCCCATCTCCATATGCCGGGAAATACAGTAAGTGTTATTTCTCGATTGCTTATGCATAAAAAGTATAGAAAATGGTTATTATTCCCTTCAAACTTTGCTTTTGTGACCAGGACAGTGATATTCATACGTTGTTGTTTTTTCCCCACTTTATGAGAATAAAATGTGCAAATCCTCTGGTTAACCAATTGGAAATAGGTAGAATTCAAAAGACCACTGTCCTGGTCACAAAAGCAAAGTTTGAAGTAAATAACAGCCATTTTCCATAATTTTCAGTCACAATTAAAATATAACATTTACTACCAAGGAACAGAAAAAAAAAGGTACAAATTTGTTACAGTGTTATACAAAGGCAGAATTTAAATTCTGTTAGAAACTAAGTTTCAAATCTAATTAAACAATTCTTATCTAAACTGTCAGTAATGTATTGATGTTTATTAAGGCTTATCTTAGCACAGCACAGGGAGAAATGGTGGTAGCAAGACTGTATTATGCTAATCTTCTATATGGGGATGGCGTGCCACGAAAATCAGCATTCAAATCCTGGCATTTATATATTTACTCAGCTTAGTTTAGTATGGCTCTTGGCTAAATGAGAGGAAAAATGAGGGGAAGAAGATTGTGTTACACCAATTTTCCAAGCAGGGAGAACCTCAGCTTTCAAAATTCTGACCTTTTAGTAAAAGTTTTACCTGGTCTTGAACACTAGCCACTGACACCAGTGAAAAATACACAACTACCTTAGCCACAAGGCAAGCCTTAGACATTTACTGAGTTGTTATATCTTGTTTTCCTTGGCACCATTATTATATCAGCATAATCCTGACTGGCTTATTATTTTATATATTTCTGTCCTTGTTGTTCTTTGGTCACACAAAGTAACAAAGAACTTCTGGTTACTTGAACAGTAACTCCAGTCCACAATGTGTCACTCATAAACAGCTTCATTCTCAATGCTGTTTACAACAACTTCAAGCTCTGCTTCCAGAACAAGGCTCAGCTAAAAATGCGACTTCACACAAAAGCAAGACTTAAAGCTCAAGGCTCATCAACTACTAGTCCTTTTCACTGGAAACTTTTGCATACACCTAATAATATGTCAATGTTCATTCACATCATCTCCCAAACATTATGACAACATTCTAAGGATGATGTGAGTAAACATTGCAATATTAACAAAATCACAACTATTCTATTTTAACTAGATATTGATTACTTACGAACACGTTTAACTTCATCCCTTGATATTAACATAATCATTTGGCCTGAGTAATATCAATAATATTTTATCATTGTTGATGTTGAGAATGAAATACTCCAAGCTAAAACAGCTTTAGCAGACATCATAATCCTCAATTTCATATTTAAAAATTAACAATAAAAACTGCTTCTTAAACATCCTTGTCAACTCCAATCATAAATCTGCCTTAACTATCTCAGTTCATAAAAAGCCTTCAGCAAGAAACGGTCGCCTGCCGCCACTGCATCAGCAAACAACCAGACAGATACAAAACTTGGAAATCGAATCTGAAACTAGAAACACTCAGAGAGCACATACCTCTGTCAACGCCATACACTAAATCAAAAAAGATTTCCTGGATCTGTCAGAAAATTTAATCATTTCTTTAGCCCAATAAAATTTCATTGAAATTCATTGAGAACCTTTAGAGATATTGTGTGGACAGAAAGACACATTAATACAGGGTGCATATGAGAACATATCATTACCAAGCTATTGCTTCCTTCAAACTAATTTATATGCCTTTATTTTTTCAGATACATCATGGCAGATTATAATTTAACTCAAGAAATGAAAAGATACGCTGTTATTGATGCCTTAAGTGCAAAACACAGCGATTTAGAAATTGCAAAACAGTTGCCAGATCATTTGTTCAATAAGTTCGGAAGGAGTTGGAAGCCTCTGATGGGAATGTTACACCTCAAAGCGGAAAAGGTATTCTGACACTATCAAGACACCAGTATGTGATGAGGAGAGGTCAGTTCATGTCTGCTGATCTGCTCAACGCAGTTACAAGGACCAAAAGGTGAACAGGAAAAATGACAGGTGGCTATGTGCAGATCCTTCTGAGGTCCCCAGGGTTATACATACCAAGTTTCCAGCATATATGGTTTTAGGGGTTGTGTGTAACGTGGGACATGTCATGCCACCCCACTTCTTTCCACAGAGTTAATTCTGCTGGCTACATTGAGGTACTTGAAACTGTTAAGCCCTGGATTGAAGGAGTAGCCAATGGAAGGCCGCACATGTTCCAGCAAGACTGCTCCTTCTCACAAAGGTCAAATGACCCAAGAATAGATAGCTGATAATTTTCATGATCATGTGACCTATAACATGTGGCCTCCCAACTCGCCATATTTAAATCCCCTGTACTACTATGCGTGGAGTGTTGTCAAGATGGAGACAAATCAACATTACCTCAATACCAAAGATTCACTGAAGGCCACCATTGTCAAGATAATGTCAGAAATGAATAAGTACCATTTGATTCAGGCATATCAATGCTTCCGGTCCTGCATTCAAGCAGTCATTGATGCTGAGGGCGGTTATAAGTAAAATTGCTATTTAAGAACATGTGTACAAATTTTCATGAAAATATAGTTGTTTTTTGCTCAGATGTGTTTATTTTTCCAAAAAGTTAAATGTCCTCAGATACCCTAAGCGCCATGTACATCTTCATTGGCAGAGGTAAACCATTCTCTTTTAACTTCCTGCTAATAACTGGAAAATCCATGTCAAATCAACAAATTTTTAGAACAAAAATACCATGCTCATCAGGGATTTTGTTCAAATTTGGCATGGTTATAGATCTCTATGAGACAAATTGAATGGTACCTGTCTCACCATTTTAGCTCAAAGGGTTCCAGAGATACTGACCTCTGAACTTTTTGGAGGTAATGACAAAGTTTGAAAATCATATCTCAGTTGTTTTTACACCTAGAAAGCTCATTATATACCATTTTAAAGTACTAAAACTTTTATTATATGCATTTTTACCTCAGAGGTCTGACCGCTTGTTGATTTGATACCTCTGTCAATACTGTACACTAACTAAAAGCTGAATGTTAAAATATTAAAACACAAGGGAAAGAATTTTAAAATGTAGAAAATTGAGTTACTTCCCTTGAACTTTAAATTTAGCCTTTTTATTAAGTATTTGTTTTTAACCTCTGTTCCCTATAAAATGATAAAAATATATCTTAATTGAAAACAAATACCTGTATCCACCCCCAAATTTCTTCTTCCATAGCCCATGGCCCACTCTTCTACAAAATTTCATTGAGAACTTTTGGAGATATCGTTTGGATGGACAGACACAAGCGATTGGCAGAGGTAACAAACTAATAAAATACGAATTAATTAACAACAGCCTCATAAACCAGGCAGTTAATAAAAAAATTCAAAGACCTCTACTAAAAATATCACCAACCACAATCAAGGTCAAATTAATTTTTCTAAAAATATCTCCACTCTACGCCTACAATCAAATACCATGAATATATTGATGAAAAAAATGTGAATGATAAATTATCCATCTGACTTTATTCGTCAGTGTTAAGCGAATTAAGACAGTGATTTATTACAAAAATGAAAAAAGTGATATCTTCATCAATAATAATCACACAGACCGAATGCAGATTGTGCAAAGAAGAAATACAATCTACAAATTCTTGTGTCCCCCATGGGAAACTTTGGTGCCAACCTAAAAATCTATATTGGCAATTCTCTTCCAAGTTTAGCTTGGCATATCTCTAGACAGGATGAACAATTACACACACACACACACACATACCCAATACGTTCACAAAAAATGGTATGGAACTACTCAAAAATACAAATGCCAGCTTTTACCATAATACTTTTTAAAAAAAGAAGAAAAAAAAAAAAAAAAAAAAAAAAAAAAAAAAAAAAAAGATCACATGCTACTAATTGAGCAACACATATTGTATTTGATGACATATACAGCGACACCCATAAATGAGTACACCCCTACCACTATGTTATAGAAAGTTATTTGTCTTAGAAGACAATTAACTTTCTATAACATAGTGGTAGGGGTGTACTTATTTATAATAATAGCACATAAAGCATAGCAGGATGTTATTATTTCTAGTGGAACATTACACAATCAAAACAGATATTATCAGGTATTATTTATGACCAAACTCTACAGCATTGAAATTGTTGCCAAAAATATGAATATTTTGTTGTCCAAAGATGACACCCCTACCACTGTTATAGAAAGTTAATTTTCTTCTAAACCAAACATTGCAGGATTTTATTATTTCTAGTGGAACATTACACAATCAAAACAGATATTATCAGGTATTATTTATGACCAAATTCTTCAGCATTCAAACTGTTGCCAAAAATGTGAACATGTTGCCATCTAAAAATGAGTACACCCCTACGAAAAAAGTTTATTTAAAATCAATATTTGGTATGAGTGCCTTTATTGTCTATTACTGCTTGATTGTGTAATGTTCCACTAGAAATAATAAAATCCTGTTCTGCTATGTTTGGTTTAGAAGACAATTAACTTTCTATACAAAAACTGGTAGGGATGTACTCATTTATGGGTGATACAGTAAGACTCCCCCTTATTTCAGCAGGGAATATTAAGAAAAAAACTCATTTCCCGAAATCTCATTTATCACCCAGTTTTTTAACTCAAGTTATGGCCAGGGCCATTTATTTGGGGAAAAAAGGGGGTCTTACATGCCAGTATCTATGTAATTTAGCTTGAATTGTTAAGAACAAAAAAAAAACAATACAAAGAAATAATTTATCAACATAGTTTAAACCTTATCTATTTTTGGCATCTAACAGCAAATTATACAAATTAATTTTTTTAATTTCAGGTTTCCTAATGATGGTAAAAATGCTAAAAATGCTCACTTGGAAAATGATCATACATTAAAGTTATACTAATTATCACTTCTAGAAAACTAACAAAAAATATGAAATGAACAAACACTAGGTGGCCAACCTTGTACTTCCAGGATCCACAAACAAATTATTTATTTTTATTATAATCTATTTCTACCAATCCAAGGACTTTAAAAAGTATTTATATTTAGTCCCTACACGCACACAAAAATTTGGTCGAATTTGCGATAAACTTGGAAAATATTTGTAAGAAATATCTTTTCCATAGTTTTCTTTAATTTTAAACTATTTTGGTGAAAGATTTTTTTGACAATTTGCCAAATTTCTAAATATTATAATTGCAACCCTTAATGAATGCTCAGATGTATAATTTTGTAATCAATCATCAAATGTTTCTTGGTTTTAAAATTTGCCATTTTGTTAAATTCATTATTTTGGTACAGTTTTAAAAGATATCCTACAGGTAATTGAAAAACACATTGTATTTATACATATAAGACTGAAACATTCCGAGAATACAACAAACCACTCTGTTTGGCCGTTGTAGATTATGAGAAAGGATTTGACTCGGTAGAACACTCAACGCAATGCAAGAACAAGGCATTAACAAGAATTACATACAAATTATCCAAAACATATACGAAAATGGCAATGCAATAATTAGACTACATAAAGATACAAACAAGATAAAGATGATGACATATTCTTAGAAACACTTTCAGGAACTTCAGTTAAAATGTGTGTATGATTTAAAGATTGCCTTAGATTTGGAGAAAGAAAAAGAAAAAAAAAAGAAAAAAAAAAAAGAAGCTTTTTTTCCTAAAGATTGATCTACTTTTATAACAAACAAGATGATGTAAGCAAAATTTTAAACATTAACCCAGAATTCCCAAAGTGTGCTGCAGTTAGCTCGGAGAGGCGTTGCAGGATATTCAAAAATTTGAATAATTCCAGCCAATCATAATTTAATGCATGGTCGCAATGATAGGAACCGACATCTAAGATTCAAGAAACTTTGTGGTGAGCAAATCTATCCCACTAGTAATTATAATTATTAAAAGAGGAAACAAATATATAACTATTTTTTATGTATTTGAAATACACGATTCATTATTTTCTACCTAACTAACCTAACCACATGAACGTAAATGTAATTGTTCAGTATTTTCTGACTTCTAAGCATAATAAAAAATCCTTATATACTAAGGGCGCTGTGATTCAAAAAGGTTTGGGAACCACTGTATTAACCTATAAAAATAAAAATTCGGTTATAATAACTACACTAACAATATTCAAAGCTGATTTCAACTACATTTAGTGGTTAAAGATCTTGAGCTTTTCTTGCAACAGCAAATGTTTAATGATAAACATTCCATAATTATTTTTAACAAGATTTCTATACTACAAACAGTGTTGCCGATTAGCGCGTTTCTTGTTTTGGCAGTTTGCACTTAAACATTTTGGTCATTTTTTGGCTATTTTTGACCATTTTCAGGCTATTTTTTAACAAATTTAGTGCTTTTTGTCAGTCAAACAAGAACGAAAATATTTTTGGAGTTGACAACACTGACTACAAATATATTGGAGTCTAGTCTTTTACTGGTTTTTCCTCAAACTAACCCTAGCCAATTGCCTTCTGTAGCTCAATGGTTAGCAAGTCTAATCTGCTGCAGCGAGTTCAATCATCACTGGATGCCTCACTACCTTTGTGAAAGCTTAGTCTATCACAAAGTAAAAGTAATCTTAGCTATTCAAAACTTTCAATACAAAAGTTTGAATAACACACAGATCATTATTATTAGATGACGTATTGTAACCCACGGAATTAATTTTGAATACTATTTATCTTGATCTTAAATTTAAGATAAAAAACAACTTAAAAATTAACTTAAAGAACAAATCAAAAGAGAAGTCGAAATTAATTCAATGGAAGAATACTTTATCTAATAATAAAAATAAAAATAATTGCTTTAATAATACGAGTGACAGCCTGAATTGAAGTTGGAATGAAAACAATTTAATAATTAAGATGATGGTAAAGAGTAGTCAAAATTAACTCTTAAATTCATAAATCACTTAAACCACTTGTAATTAACAGTGGAACTCTTCAATGAATAGCATAAAAAATAGTGGAACTCTGAACTGAATAAAAAAATAATTTTTTTAAATTCACCAAAGGGAGATAATTTCAATCAGAAGTTATTTCCCTTGACATTTAAATTCATGCAAAGAAAATAGAATGACAGTGTTAATTCAATGAGATCAAACGATGTTCAGAAGAAATAAATTAAGGCACCTTAGTGAATATCTGAGGACGGATAAAGATTCTTATGCAGAATACATTATATAAATTTTGCGCTCTGTGATTTGAGATAAAACAGAACCAATTCAGGCATGATGCATCTTTTATTAAGGAGAACTGACAGGATGACAAAAGGAGCCACAGGAGGTTCTGTTGTTAATGGTCAATCTGAACTCTTAGATATTAATGCCGAAAACAAAAGAAAAAAAATTAATCCGCAGGCCGGGAAACAAAGCAGAATTCTGGGATCCTGACGCAGAAGGACACTGCATAATTACAATACGTCTAAAGCCTGCACTTCAATAATGTGACATTTACGGCACGTTCTCACAAGTTTATTATAGTGGAAGGCTTTCAATCAAGTCTTGAAAAAGAGTGCAGTCTAAAGAAAATTATGGTACTTAAGAGGAAGGCATTTGTGCACGAGTGTGTGTGTTGAAAATGCACTCTCGGCAAATGACCGAATTCTCTAAGTGCATCTGTGTGTGTGATAGTAGCGAAGACGGGAAGAAAAGAATGCTTCTTAGGTATAACATTAAAAGAAAGACATTTCTAAGCTCAATTATGTACATCATATATTAAAACTATGGAATCTCTGAAGGCCACTATTAACAATGTCTTTGGGATTTTTCTTTTCTTTTCCATACTTATTTAATTCTTGAGTCCATAAAACATGAAAATAAATAGGTACTTAATGTCTGGATCAGACTCTCTGAACTGGGGTTCCGTGGAACCCTAGTGTTCAGCTAGAGGCTGTTAGAGATTCTGTGAAAATTTTATAAATGCCTGAAAAAGCCAACTGACTTTAGCTTCATTTGAGGGTTTATTTTATATAACTATTAGAGGTCCCTGTCTTGATGACATTTGACACTAGAAGCACCAGAATGTTTATGTAACAATTGGCGGTCCCTGTCTTAATGACATTTGACACTAGAACTTCTAGTGTCAAATGTCATCAAGACAGGGACTGCTATTTGGTAAAATTCTGGTGACAGGGACTGCTATTTGGTAAAAATTCTGGTGCTTCTAGTAGAAGCACCAGAATTTTTACCAACCAAAAAAGACCAGCAACTGTCATTTTTTACAATTGTTGAAAATTTCAATTCTTTAAAGGAAAAATTCTGATTTCTTATTTTATATAAGTATATAATGTTTATGAAAAACAATTTTATGAAAGATAAGGTAAGCTTATCAATATTTTTTCAAGAAAACTGACTTCCATTTTATATTTTTTATTATTTCAAATGTACTCATTGGGTGAGAGGGGACTGGAAAAAAGTATCAGAATGTACACCAAAATGAACAAACATGTTGAAAACTATCTTCCCTTGAGATCATAATACATATAAATCTTTGAACACTGATGCGCCTGTGTGACAATTCTTTTCCTTTACGTTGTGAAAACAGATTTGTTTAAAATTAATGAAATTTAAATCTCTTACGATTATACAGAACAAATATTAAAAGACAATGGTGAATTTTTATGATGAAAATTGCCTGAGTAAAACAATTTTTGAAAGTTGCCTGAGTAAAACAATTTTTGTAAGTTGCCTGAGGAAACTATTTTTGAAGCTACGCCCAAGGACATTTTGTACAAAGAGCAGTCATGCAACCAAGCACACCCATATTTTAGTCAGGTTTTCTGAGACATTCAACAAAGCAATAGCTCTTCAACAACAAAAAACGTTTTTCTATTTGTCATCACATCATAAGCCTTATACAGATAGTGGGATATATGAAAAGAAATAACTGAATAATTTTGTGCACATATGCATATGGGACACACAGACCCCGGAGCTCTGGAGACGCAATATATCCGAGATTTTTTTTTTTTTTAAATCTAGAAAAAATCTAAACAAATAATCTAAAAAAAGATTTGCAGGGGAGACACAGTCGGACTTAGCGCCGCCACTGACAAATGTATGTAGTAAAGAAAACCATAGGTTTTCATTGTTAAATCTGCACATATCATGTGAGAATATGAAATTATAAGAGAAGCAGCTTGTAATAAGCACTTAGACATCAGTCACAATGTATGTATGTGTGTAAATCAGTGCAGGATCTAAACATTATAAATATGCATATGTCAACACATGCATATTAACCCATTAAATGCAGCAGGAGCAGCTCAGTTGCCATGTTCTCAATGCAGCGATAACTTTGATTATATAGGGTGGCGCAAAATAAGCTGAACAGTTTGCTTTCTCTGTAAACAATGGACCCTTCTGCTCAAAGTTACGAACAGAGAAATCTAGAATCAAGCAAAAAAGTTGTCTGTAACTTTAAGTGGAAGGATGCATTGTGTGACTAATGGACATTTCTGTCATCCGCAGTTGAGCCATAGAACTGCAATGACTGAAATTCCAGTCATCTGCAGTTAATGGGTTAAATTCTTCTAACAGTGTGTGTGTGTGTACAGAGATACATCAATTAGTTGGCAACCTAATCGATAAAAAAGAATTTATTTTACATAACAAATATTCTTCAGTATAAATCTGTCCTCCTTGTCAATGCACTTAATTCAGTGGTGATTATTCACGCATATATATCGGACATTATACAGTGAAAGTTTCAGATCAAAATTCAGCTAATAACTACATGTCAAGCTGCATACTTATTGATCCACCCTAGTGTGTATGTATATGTATGTATGCTACACCTACTCCACTTCTGATTATGTGTATGATATAGATACACATACCAGAAAAAGTATCTTGTGGTAAGCAATCTAGTTTTGCACACCATTACTAAAGTAGTGAGTTTGATCCTCACTGGGTGCTTCACACTGATCACCATGGCCTAGTGGTAGAGTGTTCACTTCCAGATCAGTAGATAGTGGATTCAAATCCAAGTCATACCAAAGACTTTAAAAATGGTACTCAATGACTCACTGCTAAGCACTCAGCATAAAGAGTCTGATTGAGGCAGCTTGAAAACGAATGGGCTCTGTCAGGCTATCTTGCCCAAGACACAACCATGATGGACGTCCCAATGATCTGGTACTGCGGATGGAAAACCCGGTACTGGGTTACAGGATTCGTGCATACGTGGTGGGTGCTCCACACTTATGGCCATGTGCCAGATAAGCTTATTAAATACCTACACACACTGGAGGACAATAAGCCAATAAAAGTGGAGTGAAGAGAAGGATAGAGAAAAGAAAGAAGAGACAATTGTAAAAGACTACCAATTTATTTTTATTCTATTTGCATACAAGCAAATAGAGGGGAAAAAGGTCAAAAATATTGTTGAGTCATTGTCTCTAGACACACAGAAACCTCATAACTCAGTGGTTTCCGAACTCTTTTTGGAATCACGGCACCCTTAGAGTATAAGGATTTTTCACAGTGCCCCAAGTCCAAACTCTACAGCATTGAAACTGTTGCCAAAAATATTTTTTTGTGGTATTGTAACCATCTTTGGACGGAAACATATTCATATTTTTGGCCACAGAGTTTCAAAGCTGTAGAGTTTGGTCATAAATAATACTTGATAATATCTGTTTTCATTGTGTTCCACTAGAAATAATAAAATCCTGCTATGTTTGGTTTAAAAGAAAATTAACTTTCTATAACATAGTGGTGGGGTGTACTTATTTATGTTCAATACAGTATAAACAGAGTTATACCAGTCATTCCCAAACCTTTTCGAATCACGTATACAAATTTTTTTTTACGCCCAAATGTCAGAATACTGAATAATTGCATTTTCGTTGATATGGTTGGGTTAGTTAGGTAAAAATAAATAATGAATCATGTAATTTAGATTTATAAAAAATAGTTATATATTTGTTTCCTCTTTTAACAATCATAATGACTAGTAGAGTGAGTGAGCCACACAGTTACTCAAATCTTGGAATCAAACTGGAGACAGCATTTCCTGTTCTATGATTTTTCCACGATAGTTGCTTTTTATCGCAGCTATTGCCAAAAACCTGGCTTAGCAGAGATAAGTCGTCGCAAATCGAATTAGGATTCGCTTAGCTTTAGCACTTGGCAGAGGATATTCATCTTTTACTGATATCCGAAACTCAGTTAATTCCACTTTGGCAAATTTTGTTTTCATTGAATTACGAATGCCGGGAATTATTAAATTTTCAAATATCCTGTGACGCCCCCGGAAGCTAACACGAGGAGCCGCTTTGGGAATCCTTGCCATAACTGACATGTACAAAATAAGGTTGTTGCATAAAAGATATCTGTCATCAAAGCGAAATGTATTGGGTCACAAGCAGGTTTGATCCTCACTGGGGGCACCACACTGATCATTCTACAGGATGAGAGCCTATGGACCAAGTATTGATTGATTGATTGTTTTGTTTAACGGCACATTGACTCTTGGTGGGTCATTTACAAAATTCGGCACTAAATGATTTAGTGCCAAATTTTGGGTGGAGATTCCAAAAGCTTCTCAGGACGAATCCTGAGCATGCTAATAGTGATCGCCTCCCGACCAGCTGGCCAAGATATCCTGTGCAACTTCTCCCAGGACGATACCCGAGCATGCCACAAGGACCTCCGAAGGGCCGCGGTTCTCTGATCTTCGAGGCCATGGCGGTTTCGAGGAACAGCTACTACACTTTGATCTTAGCCAAAAGGTTGCAAGATCAAGTATAAATGACTAGTTAATCCCTGTGAAAAAAATATCACGGATATATTTGAATTTCTATAAGATGTATTTTTTTTTTTTTTTTAGAAAAAAAAGATTACCGAACCAGTTTCAGTGGAAGAGTCTATTTTTCAAATGGTGGGTAAAAGGTAACAAATAAAAATATCCCTTAAGTGGAAGAGTCCATTGTTACCATTGTCACTATTCATTATATAAGTAGATCAGGCAATCTACTTAGTGCATGCATTTGTAATGCATGTCTTTTCAAAACAGTGAGCAGAATAAGAGAATTCTTTTAATAAAATCTATGTCTGTGAACAGACAGAGGCAGGGAGGCATGTGCAAAAGGAATACATTTACCAGAATGTGCATAGCTATATGAGTACATCTATACAAGAAATGTCACAATATTTATGAAATGATACAAAAGTAAGGAAAAAATATATCTTCTTATTCTTATGTCATTCATTGAGCATTCAGGAATGGTTCCGTTATGAAGACGAGAGTACTGAAGTGTAAGATTCACGTACGTCTGACATAGTCATTTATTTATGTCAATGTAGGCGTAAAACAAGAGACTACACCAACATTTCCATGTGCTCTCCAGAAATTACTGGGGGTCAGCAAATGTAAAACATTTAATCACATTGCACTGACCAATCAGTTGCTATGGAGACAAAAAAAAAACCATTATCATCTGTGGAAACAGAAAATATCTGTAGACCGATTCCATCAGACAATCAGGGGATACAGCACTTTTGTAGCCAGCGTTTTAATCACGTGCAGGAATAGCTATTTCCTAGCCACTTTTTATAGCCGAAATGAAAGAAAAAGATAAAACTCCCTGTTCATCTGGTGTTGCTAATAGCAAACTAGAAATTGTTTAAAATGTATATTTGTTATTCTTTTTATAGATTGGTCAGACTGAAACTTCTATAAAAATATTATAAGGATAAATAATTAAATAATTAAATAGCATAATGTATTTTTAATATATTTTCATATATGATTTTCTGTTTTGTTGTTCGTATAAATTGACCGCTATTGGAGGCTTTAAGCATTGTAGCTATTTTCATTTTTCGCAGTTTAGCATTTATTGACCCAGACGACAACTTATAAAAAGTTCTACAATAGCATAATAATCGGCAAAAAATTTTCCACCGATCAAAAGCCTGAATTATAATTAATCGAGCTGTCAAAAAAATTATTTTACTTAATTTTCCTGGTTAAAAATGTGTCCTTTAATAAATAAGTATCAAACATTTTTATTAAAATCAAATATGCAGGTTTTTGCCAGATTTTTAAATTTCCCACATGATTTCACGTGGAATCATTGACAAACAACGTTTTTACTTTGCTTAAACAGCGACAACAGCTTAAGCTGACTTTATCGTTTCATTTCAGCTATAAAATATGCCTAGGAAATAGCTATTTCTGCTATGAAAATTCCACCGATTATCTTGCGCACAATGAAAATGCTGGATACCAACAACCAGATATGGATCTGGCTGATGGAAGGCCCCCATTCTTCAAATTGGAAAGCCATGGGAATATGTTTCTGCATTTTTTTAAAGTATACTAAAGTGTTTTAAGACTGCCTAAAATTCACTGCTTTGTTTTTTATCATCAAATTTCCAACTGATGGTGTCAAGTAAGCTAAAAGTTTCCCAATACGAAATATGGAAAAAGAAAACAACACTTATGTTGAGAAGCTATACCAGAGAACAAGAATTTAAAAAATTAGATATTGTACAAAAAAAAAAAAAAGAAAAAAAAAAGAAAAGGGTATTTGTATATGATGTGCAAAGTGGACATAGTTGCACATTGTGCCACTACATGTCATGAGTCAACACTATTCTGAGCCAATCTGACATGTGGCGTGGTTCTTAATTGACGGATGGTTTCCTGGGGTTTTTTTCTTGTGTTTGCAAGGATGTTTGGCGATGGCTGATAAAAAAGAACAGAGTGCGTGCATGGAGTTTGTTTTTCTTTTGGGGAAAACTGCAGCAGAAACTGTTGTAATACTTTAAGGAGTTTTCAAGGAAGAATTTTTATGTAAACATAAATGTACAAGTGGTATTTGCATTTCAAATGTGGAAGACCAACCACAATCTGGCCGACCTTCAAAAAGCCAAAATGACAAAAATCTGAAAAATGAAGATCGTCCTCAGACTATTGATGAGGTATCTGAGGTGACTGGTTTATCTTGGAGTTCATCATTAGTGGCTTAGTCTTGGGAGACCATAACCGATGCACCCCTGGAGTCTGAAACTTGGGTCAGAGGCATCGCCTGGTGTGGCTATATAGTCCAATTTGAGAATGGCAGTCCTTGTTGCACCTGGTGCAGATGTACAGAGACGCCAGGGTTGCAACAGCACGCTTCCTATAATCCCTCCTCTCTGCTGCAAGCTAACCGCCCCTCTCATCTGCATCTGCAATCCCCTTGCGGAGAGTCTGTCGCCAGGCATCACGATCCTCAGCCTGTATTTCCCCAGCTGTCCGGAGAGATATTACAGCCTTTTAGGTCTCTCTTGCAGACGTCCTTGAATCGGAGTAAAGGGCGGCCGACCCACATGGTGCCAATGGCCAGCTACAAGATTTCTTTTGGCAGCCTCCCATCCACCATGTGTCAAACATGTCCCAGCCATCGAAGACGTCACTGACTCAGTTGGAGCTCAGCTCATCAATTAACAGCAGATTTTAAAATGAAATGCGTTTCCTCAATATTTGTGCCTCACTTAATCACAGAGGATAACAAAATACAATTGTTTGAATGTGTGCCACCATTTAAGAGAACAAGTTCAAAATGATTTTCTTTTCAAAGTTGTGACCAGGGATGAGTCTATAATAACAGGTTATTTTGGGGTACCGCCTCGTATAGAATAAGCTTCAAATGTAATTGTTAATTACTTTTAATTTTAAAGGAAAATAATTTTTTTAAATTAAGACAGGACAAATAAGAAAAATGAAAAATAAAATTGGTCAATTTCTCAACTGTTTCTCTAATGCCATGAGACTGGGTAGTTAACTGTTTAAATTTCGACTGTTGCATATATTCTTTGATTCATATATGGAGAAGCTGAAAGAGAAATCAATGTAACAAAGCCCTGGACATATAACTACGATGTAGGGGAGGTAATCATGCATGGATCCGCTCAAAAATTTAACCTGTTCTTCCTTTACCTATTGTCCACCCTTCCAGAAAAGTCTGAATTTTCAAAAGACAAGTGTGAATGCTGCCGAACACAAACTAAGAGAGCAATTTAGCATAAACTTACATTGCAAATTGAAACCTTCTTGAGAACTTTTGCAGATATCTTGCAGACAGGAATAAATGTGAACAAACGCAACCAAAAACATACCCATTTACAACTTCATTGACAGAGGTAAACTAGAAAGCACATACCTCTGCCAATGCTGTACACTAACTAAAAACTGAATGAAAATAAAATATCAATGAACAGGAGAGAGAACACAATTCTCACAATATGTACAAATACTGAAATCAAAATTTAGCGGACTTGATTTTTAACCTTTTTTTCATGCAAAATATTAAAAATATCTCTCGCTCAAAAACAAATTCCTGGATCCGCCCCAAAATTTAATTAGTTCTTCTGTAGCCCATTCGGCCCTGTCGGCAAGGGCCTAGAATACGCTGACTGCATATCTTGCAGAGAGGTAAGACCCCCTCCCCCCCAAACAGGGGCCACCTGTTTTTACACCAAAGTCACAAGACTATAAGTTAAAAAAAAATAGCCTTTCACCAAAATTGCAAGACTATCTAAAAAGAAAATAACCTTTCACTAAAATCACAAGACTAGTTACAAAAAATAACCTTTGAAACTATACTCAAAAATATAAAAAACAGATTTGACCTTGACAAGAAACTATCTACATTAATTTGCCTACAATAATTCGTCTACATAAATTGTGTGTTCAAAAAGATCAATAGCCCATTGCCTACCCTTCCACAAAATTTCATTGAAATTCTTGAAAACTTTTGGAGATATCATGCGGAAAGCATAAGGAAGGACAGGCAGACATGAACGAATACAACTTCTTTGGCAGACGTGACTAGAAAAAAAATGTAACTATTTATTCCACATAGTCAAATTGGTCAAGAGGTCCCAAATGTTGACACAGAACAACTCCAAATTGAATTTGGAAATAGTCACTGTAAAGAAAATAGATAGGCCTATCTACAAAGAGCAACTTAATGGTAGACTTGCAAACAGATAGGTACATACTGATTTGTATGCTAATTATATTAAATTATAGGGAAAAACATTTCTTACTTTCAGACTGGATTAGTCTGGGCGAGTTTATAATTATCTAAATATCTTGGTTAACAATGTCAGTTGCTAGGCAGATTTTTTTTTTTAAAAGTTATAGATTTTTTTTCCGTTCTTGCATTGGACATGTTCAGTCCTCTTTCCTGATGGTGAAGCAAGCACTGGCCACAGACCAAAAAATAATTATTTGATCCAAATCTCAAATGCATCTGCAGCAATAGTATTTTACATTGAGAGAAGTTTTATAGAAAGTATGAAATGATATTTAAGCTTTTTTATATATAAAAGAAGGTTTAACTTTACCAATCTACAGTACTGCTTATAAGTATTTGAACAAACAGAAATCTTTCATGTATGGCTTGGTTCTAAGATTTAAAAACTTGAACTTTACGCAAGAAGAACCAACTTTTATTTCAATCAGCACAACAAGGCAGGCATTTAGGCAATGTTTTTTGTAGTTCTCAATGCTAAATTTCAGGGGAAAAAGTTTTAAAAATTGAATTAAATTGTTAATGGCGTTAAGAGAAGTATTTTTCTATCCTGCTAATGTTATTTTGAAGAGTTTCCAAACTAATTAGTTAAATAGCCATGAATTAGTGTTTGTAAAGAATGCAGCCAACGGAAACAAGTATTTAACTAGGTACTCTAATGAGTTTTTACAGGAAGATCTCATACATCTGGTGCCTGTTTCCCCTTATAGGTCTTGTTATTCTGAACATTTTGATACCTCCTTTGCCTCTACTCCTATTAGTTCACTAATTATGATTATTTATTCATTTGCAGACTCGCAGCAAATTGAACACTTACAAAAAAAATAGCCTTTTCAACACCCTATAAAACTGAAAAGCCATCATTTTTTTAATATGTAGACATTGTATACTTGCTTAATTTTTATACAAAACTGAAGAACATTTATTTTTCTACTAGGTGATATTGGTTCCAAAAACATACATCGAAAAAGGAGGTGTCAGCAATCATTTATTTATAGACACCTTTTTTTTTTTCGACCACAGTAAAAAACCATCACAGTGTAGTTTGGGCACTGTAAACACATTAAATTGAAAATTCGCTGAAAAATTCTTTTTAAGTCAAACGATGAAAAATAAGACACCAACAGATTCAGTCATCATTATGGAGAATGGACACTTGAGAAACAGGGGAAAATTAGCGTTACTGTGACATTTTCGCCCAAAAAACTGATTGTTTGGACTACCTAATTTAACTAAATTCAACTAAAAAATATAATAGAAGTCTACTGTACTTATCAAGATTTGAACCATGATCAAAATTTCATATATTTCGTAGATTTTTTTTTTAATGATGGATATTAAACCAAATGAAGGAAATCATTTTTTATATGGAGAGGGATAAAAGCAATGTTTGTTTTGGAAACAAACTTTATCAATATTTGTTTTTCTAAAAGTATATAAATACCAATTCAAACATCAAATTTGACAGCATTAGTATTTTTAAATTTTCAGAAAAAAATATTGTTAAAGAGTTTTCAAAACAAACATTGCTCATGTGAAA
The DNA here is from genome assembly GCA_006491835.1 of Architeuthis dux. Taxonomy (NCBI): domain Eukaryota; kingdom Metazoa; phylum Mollusca; class Cephalopoda; order Oegopsida; family Architeuthidae; genus Architeuthis; species Architeuthis dux. The sequence continues at coordinate 255,542 of VCCN01005725.1, forward strand.
ACAAAACAGCACACTGGCCCACAAAGGGTATCGACAAAGGTTTATACTACATTCGGTTCACACATGCTATTTAGATTCCTTGAACATTGTATTAGATTATTAGAAATAGGCAACCAAAACTGTCAACATAGGTTTTTCCAGTTTTTAAATTGTGCTGGCTGGCGATGTATGTATGTATCATGTGTACAGGCCACATCAATGGAGCTAGAGGGCTGAAAATTTATTAGAAAAAAAAAAAAAATTTTGTTTTTTGAAAATTCCCCCCTAAATAGGGTTTCAGTGGAGGTTTCAATTTGCAATGTAAGTTTATGCTAAATTGGTCCCTTTGATTGTGTTGTCTTGAAAATTCAGACATTTAGGCTGTTTTTTTAAGGAAATGTGTGAGGTACCAACAAAAGGCAAGAGAATTAACTTATTCATCGATCACCAC
>VCCN01005725.1:261190-271964 GCA_006491835.1 Architeuthis dux
CCGGGCAAATATAGGCTCTCACTAATAAATGTCATTATGATATATATATATATATCTCGACACTCTGCTACATAGAACAGAGTACAACATCAAGCTCAGCATCTTCCACAAAGCTACCAACAAAGACGACCATATATACTTCTACTCGCACCACACACCCAACATAAAATCAGGTCTCATCATAGGCTTATTTCTCAGAGCCTTTAGGATATGCAGCCCTGAGTACCTAGATGAGGAGGAAAATACATAGTGCAGTCGTTCTCCTCGCTCCACTACCCACATTTCTTTATGCACAACACTAGGATGAAGGCACACAAAATACACAGGACCAAAACTGAACAGAACAAAACAGATGACAACAAAATTACAAGACGCATCACACTACTACTACCATCAACCTAAATAAACTCAACATACAGACAGCCGCAACCATCAGGGACTTAATAAAAATAACCACACCACAACCTACTCCCATCCGAAGCTGGTGTCTATGTCGTACCATGCAACGACTGCAACAAGGTTTATATCGGCGAGACATCCAGGCCACTCTATAAAAGGACATATGAACACTGTAGAGCCCTCAAGCTTGACAACCACCTAAACGCCTTAGGTAGTCACAGGTTCAAACACAACCATATATATATATATATATATATAAGGTGTACTGGAAAGTAATGTTTTTATTAATAAAATAAACATCGCTTATTCAAAAACATTTATTATTGATTTTGTAGTGGATTTAGTTCTTTTTATTTCTGCTTGTATTCTCCTTCCAACACGCACATTTTAAATTTTACCTTCTATTTCTTTTTACACTTTTGCTTATTTTACATGATTTAAATATCTGCAAAAACATTTTCTTGGTAGCAGAACAATCAAACCACATGGGCCGGTTAAACATGCAATCCAAAATTCAATTTAAAAATTGTTTGAAGGTAAGATTGAATTATGAATAAATCAATAAGCATTTTGTCTCTTCACTAAAAGAGGAATGTAGATTTTTCTAGAACTCAGTAATTCAAGAATCTTAATGGATGTACCATATTTGCTGACTTATGAGACACATTAGACAATTACTGTGGCCCAGTGGTTGAGTGCTCATTTCCGGTTCGGTAGGCCATGGTTCAACCCACCGCAGAGTCATACCAAAGTCTTTAAAAATGGTACTGAATGCCTCTCTGCTAAGCACAAGGACTAGGATTATGGAACATCTCCCTGAGGCTAAGGAGTTACAGCCATATCATGTTGGATACAACGGTTCTCATAAGATCACCAAAGTTAAGCAACGTCATAAGCCTGGTCAGTACCTAGAGGGTGACCATTGGAGAATACCAGGTGCCGTAAGCAGAACGAAGGTACAACAGACCTGGCAAGCCGGAAGTGGGTCTTACTAACAATTGCCCATCTGTACCTAATCCTGCAACACCCTTGATATATAAATACATACATAAGACACCTTTAAGTTTTAAAAGGGTATCTTTTGGAAAGAAAGAATCTTAGTATTGTAATGTTCGGATTGTTTTTTATTATTGATGGTTCGATTAGGCTCACTTTTGGAACCGATTTGGTGAAGTCTAGGAACAGTGATAATGTATGACTGCTCTGGGAAACGTCTTGTTCAATTATGTGTGTATTTGCAAGCCGTAAAAAAACACATAAGATTCTGAAGACAACAAAGAAATGGGCAAACATGTCGTACAACAACTCATGAAAACCTTATATATATATCATCATTAGCAATTGTAAGTCCACTGCTGGACAAAGGCCTTTCCCATCTCCTTCCATGATGACCTATCTTGTGCTAACCTCTGCCAACTCTTACCAGCAAACTTTTCTATCTTATACCTCCATCTTGTATCTGGTCTTTTCCTACTTCGTTTACTGTCCCATGGGCACCAATCGGTTAATCTTTTCCCCCCATCTATTATCATCTCTTCTTGCTAGGTGGCCAGCCCATCTCCATTTTTGCTGCTTAATTAGTTGTACAATATCTTTCACTCTAGTCCTCTCTCTGATCCATGTTGATCTCTTAGAGTTATCCCTAGCATTGCTCTTTCCATGGCTCTCTGTGCTATTCTAAGTTGGTTTTCGGTTCGTTTGGTTAATTTCCAGGTTTCACATCCATTTCAGTGGTTCCCGGTAGAAAATTGTGCAGATTGTTCTACATGTACATTTTTGCCTATATAAATGGTGCATTTCTTTTGTTTTTTTAAAGAGGGACATTTTTGAGACCTTATATCTCAGGATCTAGAAAAGCTAGAAAGACCCAGATTGTAACATTTTGTAGTGCATTAACATCACTTTCTTCCTTGCCAGACATAGGACCTAGCCAACTTTATGAACTGAGTAATGATTACTTAAAAATGGCTTCTCAGAAATACCAATGAAATTTGGAGCTCAATTTGACATCATTTTCTGAGAAAATGACGCTTTCTAGAGCTAGGCTGATAACATTTTCAAAATCTACATATAAAGTTGACCCTGAGAACAAGTTTTCAGTGCAGTAGAAGTTTCTGTTGTGGAATGGTTGCTAGTTGAAAATGGAAAAAAACATTTGGTTGTCGTCGCTTCAAACAAAGTAGTCCTTGTTTATGGATCCATAGTGACTGAACGAGTAAAGATATTGAGCTAAAATTCTCTGCCCCCATCTCTCTTTCTCCATCCTAAATGATTAGTTGTTCTACCAAATTGGTCGTCGTGCATAAGAGACTCCTAATGCTAAAGTCAATAAAATTTTCAGCTAATCTTTGTCCATGAATCCTAACTTTGAATTCAGCTGTCCATCATCAACTACAGGTATGCCTCACTTTATGAAAGTTTGCTTTACGCTAATTTGCATTTACAAAAGCCACCTTAGCTTTGAACTGTGTCTGTGAGCATCAGTGCTTTATCTCAATTAATTGTGTGCATTCGTTAGCAAGATCTGTCCTAAGATATCAGAAAAGTCTAAGAACGTGCACAAGAGTGTTACACTTAGCATAAAACTGGCAGACATAGAAGGCGGCTATTTTTCAGGTCTGGAAACGCTTAAAGGTTTTCTCCATATAAATTAATGGTAATCGCTTCTTTGTTCTACGCCATTTCGGTTTACAAAGGTTTTCATAGGAAAAACTGATAGTGGGATAAACCTGTAGTTTCATTTGGCCACAATTGTACCTGGTCTTAAGCACACCACTCCATGGCAATCTTTACCCACTTTGATTAATTGCAAATTAATGATAAGCGCACATGTAACATAATGTACTTCGTGGACATATAGTAAAAAGTCTCTACTTGGGAAAACTGACACCTTTACGATAGAATAGGAAAAATGTAGGTGGATAATAGTGTTAAAACAAATGGCCATGAGGGGGGGGAAAAACTGATTACATATGTGTATGAAGTTTCTAAATTGGCAAAATCAATTAATTATGCTGATGGGGAGCTCAGCAACGAGACCTACTGACAAGGATATGATGATTAAAGGTGTTGAAATGTATTTAATGAGGACAGCCGGCTCCCACATATAGAAAAATTAATTAGACGGGTTTGTTAAGATAAAAAAAATTAAATAATGAAGAAAGAAAAGAGAGAAGGAAAGACAAAAGAAAAGAGTGAAAGAAACACAAAGAAGAAAAGGGATCATTTATATCCAAGGCTTCTTCCGTTCCATCATAAACTTTTAGCAAATTCAAATCAGCAAAACTCTTCATTAAAACTGTTCAGCCAATAGAAAGCAAGCAAAGATTTCTCAGTCTAATATATGCAGTCCACCCACTCAAAAGATTAATTAAAACTAGCATTCCAAGGAAAATTATGAATCACCGTCACCCATATATGCTGTGTTGGGGGTGATCAATTAAGAAGTTTTAAAAAGGGATGATAATGAATATTTCTGTTAGTAGGGGAGGAAAAAAATATTACAGTTTTTTACCGAAAATTTGTTTTAGCAAGTATCAACACTCAATCTGCAGGCTGCGCATTGAGAATCAGCAAGAAAGGGATTGTTAGTCATCAGGAATTGGAGCAAGTGTTACTGATAGAATAGGGCTATTATATGTATAACTAGCATTCCAAAGGAAGTGTTGGGGGTGATCAATTAAAACATTGGAAAAAAGGGGTGATCAATGAATAGGTTACTTCTCTTGCCTTTTGTTGAGATGTGATCACTAAAAAAGGCACAAACTAGTGACCAATTTAGCATAAACATACATTGCATACTGAAAACCTATTTAAAGGGGGATTTTCAAAAAAGAAAAAAAAAAAAAAAAAAAAAAAAAAAAAACATTTTCCCTACTCATCAAGGAGAGTGTGTATGCAAAGTTTCTACTATGAATGGTTAGGGCAGGGTGAAGTCTGGATACATAGATAGATATGATAATTATAATGACATTTTATTATTTGAGAACCTATATAATTATCATATTCTGTCAGATATAAAATTATCCATCACCTAATTTCATAGATATATATAAATGTCAGAACACATGAGTAACCTAAACCCAGCAACAAACCAGTGTTGTGGGTAGCAGTAATTAACAATGACAAGCAAAGGGTACAAATTAAAGACATTTCAAAAGGAATTCCAGCATTCTTTTGTAGTGGCTTCTTTATTCGGGCCCTGTCAGCTGGGGCATAGAATACGCCAACTGTATCCTCTGCAGAGGGGTAGGACCCCCCAAATGAAGTAGGCCTGTCGGCTGGGGCCTAGAATACGCTGAATGCATGCCCCGCAGAGGGGTAAGACCCCTCCCCCAAACAGGCACCACCAAAGTCACAAGACTAATTTTTTTTAAAATAACTGTTTACCAAAGTCGCAAGACACTATTTTTGGATTATAAACTGATTTCTGCATTAAATGACCTATCAAAGGTTGATACGCCGCTAAACAAATCAATCAATCAATCTTTATTCGGAAGGAGAACTTTTTTTCAAATATCTGCCCAAAGCGACAATTTTCGCACTTGATACAAAAGCCAGTGGGTGGGGGGCTAACAACTCCACCCCATGAAAACCTAGTTGCTACCGAAACCGCAATGCAGCCCTATGCACCACAAGGAAATTTGATACAAATTGTCCATCTGAGCCATTGCACAGAAAAGAGAGAAACAAAAGCAAATCTTTAACTTGTCCCCCCTCCAAGAGGTCCCAAACAAGAATCATTCAACAAATATCGATCCAGAGTCCAGTAGCCTTGAGCTGAAGTCCATTCAATAGAGAGAGAGAGACATCCCACGGAACTACAACACGGCCATGATGATACAACACTTACAAGGCAAAACTTACCGCCCCAACAGCACACTGGTCAAGATGAAAAGATAACTTATATTGATTTTTATAAAATAATTATATGTATGTGTACAACTATCAATACTGATCTCAGTCACATGTGGTGTATCATCAATAAAATGTTCAAATTTAAGCCATTTTGGTATTATGCAGCCGTTGTATACTTTACGCTTTAGGCACATTGGCAAGGTGCTCTTCAGAATGTCTATTCATACCAAATGCTTTCCAGCCTATCGTTATGCGTCGTTTTATTTCGCAATCATGGTCTTTAACTACCTCTTCTAGAATCTCACCTTCTATCTTTATGACCTTTTTGGGAACTATCGTTGAACATTACTTTTGTCCTGTTCATCTTTAAGCCTACTTTTTTACTTTCCCTATTTAGATCAGTTAGCATGTTTTGTAATTCATCAGATGCCTCTGACATCATAGAAAATCTTAAGTTGCTTAAGTATTCTCCAATATATATATATATATGGGTGTTTTTTCTTCTAATATATAGCCAAGCACAAACTTTAGTTCGAGCCATCTGTAGTATAATGCAAAAGAGAGATAATGATACATCTTTTTTTTTAATTTTAAGATGCAATTTTTAGGAGGACATCTTTTGGACTAGTGCTCACTGCAAGTCATCGTGACCCCTTAAGCAGTACAACATAAGCCTTTCACCGATAGCCTGCTAGTGCTATTCATAATACAAGAGCACTGGTTGCAGTTTAATATTTAGATACTTTTATTTGGGAGAATGTATTTTACAATCTGGCAAATACAGTACTTCATTAGTTTCTTAACCCAAACATACTGACAATCTATGAGAATGAATGCGTGTAACAATCAGGGTTGCCAGATTACTTTTCAAAATCGGACACAAGTGTTCCAAAACTAGGACAAAGTGGTCAACCCTGTTCCAAATCGGACAAAAAAAGTTGATGGTTAAAAATAGCTAATAGTGGCTAGAAGTTGCTAGATTAGTCTCACAATAATGAAAATAAATAGCTGATAGTGGCTAAAGGTAGCTAGATCATTATCACAATAATTAAAATAAATAGCTAATAGTGGCTAGAACTGATAACCGATATCAAAAACAACAAAAAATATCTAAATTTAGATATAAAATATCAAAGTTGGCAACGCTGAGTGGGGCATTAAATCGGACAATTTTGGATGTCCGAATGTTAAAATTTTTAATCGTACATACAGGGCGAAAAAGGACACGATGTCCGAAATCGGACATATCCGGCAACCCTGGTAACAATACACAGAGGGTGATATTTCAGCTAATTTTAATATATTAAAACATTGAAAATAACAATATCTTGATAATCAAAAGGCACTTTTAACAAAATGTTTTACAGCAATACCTAGAATAGTGCAGTTAATTTGTTCCAAAATTTGTTTGCACGATTCAAGGTCTTCTTATAATTTAGTAAGTTTTTCTTTTCAGCTTGTTTCATTTGTGTGTACAGCAATACTTTAATCATACTACATCAAAACCCGCACTATTCAAGTTATTAATGTACGTTTACTTTCAAAGAAAATTAACCCTTTATAGGGAACCCCTAAGAATATTTTGGATATCAAAACAACCATTTTGTATATTAAACTAGACCTAATTAAAAGATATTTTCAGTTGCAAGTTTTCTGAAATTTTTTTGTATATGGGGTCAAAAACTCCCTCTTATGAAGTGATCATATAGGGTGTCACACAAAAAGTGACCAAAAATGGAAAATATTTTTAAAATTCAAGTAGAAAGTTAAATAAAACATAGAATTAAAGAATAACATTCAATATAATGAAGAGATACAAAAAAAAACAAAAAAATTTGATATTGACAAAAAATAACACCGGGTTGATTTTAAAATTTTATTGTAGAACTAATTAAGCAGCAAAAATGGAGATGGGCCGGCCACCTAGCAAGAAGAGATGACAATAGATGGTGAAAAAGACTAACTGATTGGTGCACATGGGACAGTAAATGAAGTAGGAAAAGACCAGATACAAGATGGAGGAACGAGATAAAAAAGTTTGCCGGTAAGACTTGGCAGAGGTTAACACAAGATAGATCGCCATGGAAGGAGATGGGAAAGACCTTTGTCCAGCAGTGGACTTATAACAGATGATGATATAGTCACTTGCCCCATAAAGGGTTAAGTCGTAGCCTCCCGGGGAAGATTAAGTCATAAATCACAAATTATACTTTTATTTCTCTGGCAAACGACTCCAGAAAAGTATGATATACAATGTGAAATGGCACTGGCGAAAGATATGAAATAAAACAAATGTCAGACACTACGAACACAGACAATGAAAGGCTGCCAAGAGACAGATATTCTATTTTAATTTTCCTGAAACAATCATTTAGATGAAAGATTAGATAATAGAATGCGAAATAAAACAAAAAAGTCCTAGTCACTTTAAAAAGCGGGTCATTTGGTCAAGATTCAAAGTAATAAAATATAATAAAAAATAGGAAAAAAGGCTAAAAATATTTCGAGTTTATTGACGAAGACAATTCATCATTTATAGCTTTCATGTATATAAACTTTATATACAGCAAAACTATAAAGCAACCTAACAGCATATATACACACATATATACATACATTATAAATACAAGTCCGCTTGGTCGCCGAGATAATTACAGATTTCGCCACTGATACAAGCTGTCAGCATTCGAGCCGAGATAAAAAGTCAGGATTTTGAATGATAATTTTTGAAAGTAGGCAAGCTCTCTCAGGAGATTAGTGCAACACAACCTTCCTCTCCCCATATGACCCTGTGCCAGCCTAAGCTCAGTTTAGTAGCCTACTAAACTGAGCTTAGGCTGGCACAGGGTCATATATAGATTCTATATATACACATTAGACATTGTTATTGCGCATGTGTTTATTGACGGGTAAATGTATCACAATTACTAATATTAGTATCGGTCCCAAATATCCAGTATTGGCCATTCTCCAGTAAGAACCCATAAACGAGTTCAAAAAATGATTGATTGATTGTTTTGTTTAACAGCACATCGACCCTTGGTGGGTCATTTAGTGCTGAATTCTATTTCTTTTTTAATACAATTTATGTAGACGAATTATTGTGGACAAATTATAGTAGGCACATTTTTGTAGACAGTTTGTTATGGAATGTATATCGAATCGTTTTTTAATATTTTGGAGTATAGTTTCAAAGCTTATTTTTTTTAAGACTTTGGTGAAAAAACCTGTTTGGAGAGAGGTCTTACCCCTCTGCAGGGTATGCAGTCGGCGTATTCTAGGCCGCAGCCGACATGGACGTCAAAAAATGAAGCAAATCAAAAATAACAAAACATTCTAATTACTTGTACAATTGTTCGATAACTAGAATTGTGTAAATTACTACTTCTGCCCCATAATAGTTGTTACATCTGCATATGAATTTCATACACTAAATGTAACAACTATTATGGGACAGAGGTAGTATTATAAAAAAAATATCTGAGGAATCCTGAGTGCCGGAGTCTAGAAAAGATGTTGCTATGCAAAAGAACAGACGTCATTATCATCTAAGGGATGGAAAGTTGGAGAAGGAAAACCAATTCAAAAGTAGGAATATAAAGGGGAGGCTCAAGTAACGAGCTACTAACTATCATATTGAATCGGAGTCTTCACAGACTTCAAGAAGTGACAATCAGGTAATTAGTAGCAAAGAAGATAGAAACCGTCAAGCAAAACTGTCAACATAGCCAGCCAATCTCAGAAACTGAAGAAACCTGTGTGTATGTATCATGCATACAGGTTGTACCAATGGAGCTAGAGGGCAGAAAATTTACACATTTACTCCTTATTATGTCTAGAAAAAACAAATTCTTCAAATATTAATCACCACTATCCACAACAGACCGGTTTGAACACTGTTGCTGGGTTTAGGTTATTCATGTGTTCTGACATTTATATGTATCTAGCTATGTATCTGAAATTTTGCACGCACGCACGCACACACACACAACATTCAATGAGTAGAGAAAATGTTTTGTTTTTTGAAAAATTTTTAAAAAAAAAGGTTTTTAGTAGGGGGTTCAATTTGTAATGCAAGTTTATGCTAAATTGGTCCCTTAGTTTGTGTCCGGCAGCATTCACGCTTGTTTTTGAAAATAAATTCAGACTTTTTCAGTGATCACTACCCAACAGAATGCGAGAGAAGTGACTTTTTTTAGTGATCACTACCAAACAGAAGGCGAGAGAAATAACTTATTCACTAATCACCTGCTTTTAAAAATTTTTAATTGATCACCCCTAACACGGCATGCTGCCAAACGACATTGGTCACATGATGGTTTCTATTGAGTGACTAACCAGACCTGTCTGTATTTTTTGGCCTCCAATGAATTCTTACCTGTATCTCCATAGAGATCATTGACTGAAAATACATTAAGCATTCTCAGTCCGTTACCATATGGAGGCTTTATGAAAGGCCAACAGATTTGAATCAGTTAATGCTAGATGGTTTGCCAATATTTCCGTGCAAGACAATTCCACGCCAACAGTTCAGCACACGACAATTAAGCACAAGCAACCAACAAAAACAAACAATGGAGTTAAAACGATTTGTTGAGATACAGAAATTAAAATCATTTTTTTTAGTTCAAGGGTACTACAGTCTATCAGCTTGATTTCCATAGTCGTTAACAAAGTTCTTTATAGCTGAACGAGTTCTTTTGGGATGCAGCAAAATAGTAAGCAAAAGTGTGTGCAACTTAAAAAGGAAACGAGCATTCAAAGGGAAATTATGAATCACCGCCACCTATGCTTCTTTTTACCTTGTAAATTAAAAAGTGGTGGTGGGCAGTGATCACTGTATATTCCAAATATTAAAAAACAAGTGAGAATACTGCTGGACACAAATTAAGGGATCAATTTGGCATAAACTTACATTGTAAATTGGGGGATTTTCAAAAAAACAAAATGCAAACTTTCTGCTATGAATGATTAGGGCATGGCAATATCCGGATACATATGATGAACAGTGTGATTTTATTGGTTCTCTGTCCGTAACTATGGACTCTTCCACTCAAAGATAACAAATTTGCTGATAAAAATATCTCCTACCCACCATTCAAACAATGGACTCTTCCACTGAAACAAGTTTTTAGTTTTGCGGAAAAAAAAAAAAAAAAAAAAAAAATCATCAAATACGATTCAAATTCAAAAAAGTTTGCTTAACATCACTTTCGCTTTTGTGGAAAAAAAAAGCTTCCTTTTTTTGCAGCTAGCCATTATAGAGGCAGCGCACACCCTCTTCCTCTCTCTTCTACACCCTAGTCTCCTGTACCTCCCACCATCATGACCTCCGATGATTCAACCTGACATAACATCCTAACTATTCTTGGGGTCTGCAGACGCTCAAAAATCTTTCCCATATCAATTAATGGTATGCTTCTCCGCTTTATGCCATTTTGGCTAACGAAAGGCTTTCATATGAACGCTCTACTTTCAGATTACTGGGGAAACTTGTATACCCCCTTGAATTTGTTTC
>VCCN01005725.1:281324-293448 GCA_006491835.1 Architeuthis dux
CATCTTCAACCAAATGATTAGTTTGAAATTGGTACTGCAAATCTGTGAAACAGCATATATTTCAATGTATAATGTTCATCAATAGATCATGTTCATCGGGATATTAGACAAACACTTCAGAAAAGTCCCAAAATAATTAGAAATTCTTACTTTTACTTGCTGGCTCATGCCCTCTCTTGAAATTACTCACCCTCCTCTAGGGAACATGCACCCCCCACCTGGTTAAGGACAACTGCACTATTCATTCTCATCAAAACAACTTATAGTGGGGGTTGATTGCTAAGCTTTAATACTCGAACAAGCACAATGTTTATTAATTAAAAGGAAGAGAGAAAAGAAAACAATCTGTTTCACTGCTATTCGATTCAGGAAGAGAAGAGCAGATTCTTTCTCTTGTTTTTTTTCTGCTTTTAGTAAAAAAATTAATTTGATCCCTGTTATGTGACCTGGCGTGCTCCCAACAACAGGTGGGTGGCAAGATAAAAGCACCAGCCTGAAGGAATTAACTTTCTCACCTGTACAAAAGTACCTGGCACATGTCAGCTGTCAATTCAAGTCACAGACCTGATCAATATCTACAGTTTGGGCAGATGCAATCCACTTACTTGGAGTACATAATCTGACTGGCACTAAATGTAAAGGATGATGGTAATATCCTACATCAAACACCCCACTCCCCACTAAGCTGATGAAGTAAATAAACAGCAAGACAAGATAGTAAATAAACAAAAAAAATAAAAGGAAAACTCGGGCTAGGTATGTTTAATACATAACATTTATTTTCTCTCCATCTATAACATAAAGTAATATTTCATTGACTTTTACACATTGAACGTCTAGGTATATTTGCATCATATTCATTTTCTCCCCATCTATAACATTGCTCTAAAATAAGTAATTTTTCATTGACTTTTACACACTGAACATCCAAGTATATTTAATACACAACATTCATTTTCTCTGAATCCGTAACATTAGTTTATAAGTAATTTTTCATTGACTTTTACACATTGTGATATTTTTAGACAGATTTTATTTAAAAATTATTGATCAGCAGTCGATAAACATGATAAAACAGATACTACAGAGAAAGCTGAGGAAAAGGATTTTGCAATATACACAAACAAATATAAAAAGAACAGGTCTCAAAAGATTTTTAACGAGTTATTCTTTCAGCAGAATACTTATTTTTTTGTAAACAGATCAAGGATAAAACAGTCATGTTCAAATAAACATTATTCAATTAAGTTTAAAACCTATCAGTAAATGTCTAAGCAATGGGGAAGTCTTTGACATATCTTCAATAGCTAAAAGGAGAAATCAAACACCATAAAAGCTTTCTATCTACAAACAGAATTGCTTAAGGCTTTTTTTTGGGGGGGGGGTCTATTTTGTGCAACTTTCATTTTAGAACGCCCACTAACACTTACCTAACAAAAAAAGTCTTCCTAAAATTTTTCTTGGAGAATGAATTGCTTTATTCCATGAACTATCCAAAGACCTTGGTGCTTTTATCACAGGTGTGTCCATAAGGAAACCAAACAAGACCTGTTAGTGTGCTCATGAATGAAATGTTATGTAGCCCTTTTGTATTAAAAAAACTGCATCAAGCTTTGGTTATTTTTTTATCTACACGTACAAGAGTGAACGTGTGCATAGAGCGCTTGGCGTTCCCCCCCCCCAAGTTGAACAATGAAGGATCTTGAAGACCAACGTGTTTGTGAAATTCTGATTTAAATTAGGAAAAATTTTTGGAGACTTTTCTAATGTTGCAACAGGCCTATGAGGAGGATACTTTGAGTCTTACACAATGCCTCGAGTGGTACCGGTGTTTCAAATTGGGAAGAACATCCCCCAAAGACGATGCCAAATCTGGACGCCTTTTCACGTAGACAGACTACAACCACAACCACATTGGGAAAGTGAATGCTGTGATCCGTGGAAATCGTCATCTGACTGAAGTTTCCAAAGAGGTAGAAATCTGTAAAAGTTTGTGCCACATGATTTTAAAAGAAAAACTTATGATACATTGTGTTGCCATAAAATTTGTACTACATCTGCTGACAGATGTACAAGATAACTCATCACCCTGCCGCCTTACTCTCCAGGTTTGGCACCTGCCGACTTTTTCAGTTCTCAAAGCTGAAATCCACTCTGAAAAGTTATTGATAGAAGAAAATGCACCATGAGACCTGCACACAAAAAAAAACACTGGAAATGGTGTATCTACAATGGAGGCAACTATTTTGAAGGGGACAAGTCTCTCTCATAAGGTTGTGAGTAAAGCAATAAATTTGTCTTTGAAAAAGTTTGGTTTCTTTTTGGACACACCTTGTATGTTCTTCATCCTTCCTCGGATGTATGCTCTATCATATAATCTTGTCATCATTCACCTCAGAATTTCTAACAACAGTTCAAGTGCCTTCATTCTCCAAGTAAGCCTGGTTAAAATTAATCAAATTCCATTAATTTATCATAAATCCTTTGTACCTAACAACCTACTTAAACCATCCAAAATGTGCTCTGAAATAAACTCACTAATGTTTGGGTACAAATGAATTCTAATAGCATTCTCAATTGTTGGATTACGTTTATAGTTCAGATTTGTGGTCATATGAAATTAACCTAAAATTATTATTCTTCACATGAACCATAGCCTTTCCACCTCTCTCTAATATTTCGACCAGCCTCACACCTTCCATATACCTCTTCCTATAAGATGGCAAACCCATTTCGATCTTCGAAATGCTATTGTACAAGTGAGAGAAATGCAACATTCAGATATTTTTAAAATGTTTGCTTAACTTTTATTGACCAAGATAGTGAAGTTATTTAAAATAATACAGTTCTCATCCAAATATATCGCTTCATAAAGTAACTGTATTTGTTTTAGAGCAATATATACATACCATCACAGTGTAAGTACTAAAACATTTGTGTATTTCCCATCTCACAAATGAAGAATATACTCAAAGCCAATATGAATTCAAAGGAAATAATAAAACTGACTTTTCTTTTTACAAGCAATATACTATCATTAATTAATTACAGCTACCCACAACTGACCGGTTTAATCAGTTTTGCTGGGTATAGGTTATTCAGGTGTTCTGACATTTATATGTATCTGGACTTTGTCCAGCCCTAACTGTTCAGAGTAAAAATTTGAATGTTTGCGCACGCACACGCACCAATGATTAGGGAAAATGTTTTTTTTTGTTTTTTGAAAATTCCCCCCAAATATATTGACCCCCCGTCAATGGAAGTTTATGCCAAACTGATCCCTTAGTTTGTGTCCAAGCATTCTCACTTGTTTTTTGAAAATTTGGAGTTTTTAGTGTTCACTGCCCACCACCACTGCTTAATTCACAAGGTAAAATGAAGCATATATGGGTGGCGGTGATTCATAATTTCCCTTGGAATGCTAGTCTTTAGTTGATTTCCCACCAGAAGCTTTCACAAAATTCAACCACGTTTTAAAAGAGCAAAGGAAGTTTCTGAACAATTGTTGTTCACCTTTCAATTCATCCAAAACTGTGCCAATCACCCGCATCAAATGCTGTCGACAATGCTGCTATTCATTGGATAAGTTCAAGAGGACATTTTCATGACGGCTCCAAGATAACCAGAGGGGTGAGTTCGAGTGAATTTCCTGGTCACTTGCCAAATCCATCTTTTTGAGAAAGAGGAGGGGAAAAAAAATTTTTTTTTAAAAATCAAGTCTTTCCAACCTGTGCACAGCTCCAAACAAGGCACACAGAATCAATTTTTTTTCCAATGATTCAGCCATCAAACGCCACAAAAAGAGGCAAATTTTTGTTTGTGCACAGTTCACGGTGAGCAAAACTTATGTTGAAAACTAAAGGAAACTGCAGAGATCATGTGCATGATTGTAAATACTGTTTGATTTTATTAGGAGTAGTATCACTATCAACCTTTAAAAGTCCATCATTGGACACAGACCTTCCAAGATTTGCCAGAACTCTCGATCGTTGGGCATCACGCAGACAGTACTTCCTGAACTTTCTAGTTCGTCACGCCATCTTATATTTTGCTGGACACAATTTTGCATATGATCTCTGGGGATCCACATTGTGAGTCGTGATATCCAGCAGTTGTCTGACATTCTGGCAACGTGACCAGCCCATTGCCATTTGAGTTTTTTTTAATGGTTTCTCTCACTGACCCTGGTTTGTTTTCTATGCAGGCTCCTTTTGGAGGAAAACATCCAGCTTTCTTTTTCCTAATGGGTTTCTCATAATAAAACAAACAATGTGATCATTTAAAAAATCTTTTTTGTTTATTATCAGCCTTTGTCCGTTGTTGGACATAGGTCTTCCTCAAGTAAGTGTAAGACATGGGAGAGGATGATGGGCCATACCCTGCCACGCTGATCCATAATGTGTTGGCAGGGAGGAAGAGTAGAATACATGCCTTTCCCAAGGGCATTAACGCAAAGTGTCTCAGCCAGAGTATATAGTGACCAATAAATCCAACCAAACATACATAATCAGTTAATAAAATCATTTCCTTCCATTAGTCAAACTAAAAAGAGAAAAATACTAGAAAATGATTAACTGCTGCGGTTCTTTTTAATGTTGTTTTAGTACTTACTGTATGGTGAGTTGATCCCCAGAGTGTTGCATTTTGGGTAAATTAATAGAAGAATTATTGATGTTTCTATTTTATAGCATGAGAGATGAAGGATAGTGATAAAGGTTTATCTTATGCTCTTTGCAACAAAATTGGACGGACAAAGTATTGGATATTGATCAAAGTTGGAAGCCTCAGATCAGACAGGATTTCCTCATATTAAAAGAAATGTGGTCACTGGTAGATTATGCTTCTATCCTACGTTTTAGTATGCTGGCAGAATTGGAAAGAAATTAAATTTCCCCTCACCCTTCGTTTAACATTTAGCAAGCCATTCTAAGAGAGATAAAACTTGAGGTAAGAGGACTTTCCATTTCCACTGCCAAAGAAGATGGAAAGGTATATGTATTTGGTCGTGTCTTTCTGTCCATACAATATCTCCAAGAGTACTCAATGAATTTCAATGAAATCTTGTGAAAGGGTGGGCAATGGGGTGGATCCAGGAATTTCTTTTTGATTGAGAGATATTTTTCCATTTTTTTCCCCCCCCCATACATTTATGTATATGCTCATTACTGTACACAAGATATCTCCAAAAGTTCTCAATGGATTTCAATGAAATTTTGTGGAAGGGTGGGCAATAGGCTACCGAAGAAGTTTTGGGTGGATCCATGCATAATTACCTCCCCTACGTCGTAGTTATATGTCCACACCACTTAATATCGCCAAAAGTTCATGTCTGTCCATACGATATCTCCAAAGGTTCTCAATGAATTTCAATTAAGTTTTGTGGAAGGGTGAGCAACTGGCTACAAATGAAGTGATTAGGTTTTTGGGAGGATCCATGCAGAATTACTTCCCCTGACAATGGCGTTGGAAAAGGTATACACTTTCAGTGGTTTCTTGTTAAAATCAGATAAAAAGTACAGCTTTTGATGAAGACTATATTTTTAAAGTTGACCTTTAAAAAGATTATATAGCTTAACAATATAAAACACCAGTTAAGGAGCATAAAGAGTGGCTTGATTTCCTATCAGCAATCATATATCCAACAAGGGTTTGCCAACATTTCCACGCAAGACAATTCTGCACCAGACAATTCAGCACAAGGACCAACAAAAACAAACTATGGAGTTAAACAATTTGAGATACAAAAATTAAAATTATTTTTTTAGTTGAATTATATTTGGAAATTAATTTACTTCAGTAATTCAATTTGGTAACTTATAGCTCACAGGTACTGCAGTTTATTGGCTGGACTTCCATTGTTAAGTAACTAACTTCTTTATTGCTGAAGGAGTTCAAAAATAAATGCTAAGACTCCTTTCCATTTCCAAGTTTTCTATTTAAATGATACCAAAATCCATTTAATAAGATGTGATTTCACTCTTTCTCTGATAAAATAAACTCAATAGGGCTAATTTATTTCCTTTCAAATAGTAAAGCAGAGGTCAGCAAACTCTTG
Source organism: Architeuthis dux (assembly GCA_006491835.1). Taxonomy (NCBI): domain Eukaryota; kingdom Metazoa; phylum Mollusca; class Cephalopoda; order Oegopsida; family Architeuthidae; genus Architeuthis; species Architeuthis dux. Next base: position 287,380 of record VCCN01005725.1, read on the forward strand.
GGTCAGATTAGTAATGTTTGGGGATGTGCGGGCCAAGACAAACTCAAAATATAATAAAACCAGTGATATATATGGTTCAAATTGAAAACCTCCGAATTCCACCCCTGACAGAAACAGAGACTAAAAACAGAAATTTTTCCCTAAATTGTAAACTAATGAAGTTTTCACTCAAATCCAAGCTATTTATGATCAAAACCTTTCAAAAAATCATATTTTTCCAAAAATCAAGCCGGCCATAATTAAAAGAATAAAGGACTGTCAAGGACGGAATGCACAAAAAACAGATTTTGTGTACGCTCTGATTCTTCTTGAATTCCTCTGAATCGGTAAATGTGTATACGAGTTGTCACATGTATTAGAAACACAAGGGGTATAGAGATAACAGAAAATATATATATATATATATCTGATATAACAGATTATTGACAGAGAATGATGTTGGAAGCAGAGAAAAATCAAAGAAGCAGCTCACATCAACATGTCGACTAAATGCATTAGTCAGACAAATGCAGAGTTCAACCCGATGGGGCTTCCGCTTCTCAACAGACCAAAACCCGACAAGACAAAGACATAGAAATACCCGACCATAGCGTTATAAAGGTTACCCCCCTTTTAAAAATAAAAACTTCTGTTTACCCCATCACACTCAGATTTTACACCTGAAGAAGGCCGAAGAATGGATCGGCCGAAACGTATTTACAACACAAACAACAATCGTCCGAAGAACCATTTGAATATTAATGACCCTTCTCAAAACTAGAAAATAACAACACTATATCGTTTAATCATTTATTTTAAAGCATATCAAATAATATTTTCCATTATGAATAAACATAAACTCTAATATAATTATTTTAAATGAGAATGAGATAGTATTTCTAATGAACTTAACCCTCCAATATCAACTATTACATCAATCATTGAAAATATATGGAAACAAATAATTTATAAAATTAAAAACTATAATTGATAGCTGGCTTCTGGCCACAATTGCTGTAGTTTTTATATACATGTATCATTATCAAGGTATTTTTAAGTGATTGATGTAATAAAGTAGTTGATCTTGGGAGGTTAAATTCATTACGAATACTTGATAGAAAAATATTTACAAGTCAATAGTCTAAGATTAATTGCTTTATATCATCTGATAGTTTTCTTTGGTTATGATTAGTAACCATTTTATTTTTAATATTTCTTAAAGTAAAATTTAAAATTTTTAGTATATATATTATAATGTTTGTTCATACTTAAAAAAAGAAGAAAACTATTCCGTCCTAGAGTTGCCAAATACAAGCTCCAGAATAGCTAGATTTAGCTCCATTTATTTTTTTAAATAAAATAAAAAGTATACTATAATTTTTGTTCATACTTAAAAAGAAAACTATTATGTCCTACAGTTGCCAAATACAATTAATGCCATGCCAAATACAAACTTTAGCTCCAGAACAGCTAAATTGATCGTGGCTCGGTTTTAATACGGTTGACTTTCTTGGACCCCAACACTCGTGTTTAGAACGGGTGGACATCTGTACTGACTGAAGCTAAACTATATGCTTATCAATATTTATATAAAGAATATATAAGGAATTAAGATATACATTCAGTAATAAGTATGAATATATTCTTTATGCATTATAGAATATGCTTTGCACGTAAGAAAGAATACATTCACCTCACTTTACAGGGCCTCTGCTACTCTCAGTTTTTTCATCTTAGATTGAAAGCACAAAAAAATAGTTTTTAATTTATTTTTTTGGGAAGAAAGTATCTTAGTAACTTCGAAAGTTTGTTAGTTTTAAAAACAAAACAACAAGCCAAAGAATAGTTGGATTGAAAGCACAAAAAGATATTTAGATTGAAAGCACAAAAAATATCTTAGTAAGTATCTTAGTAACTTCGAAAGTTTGTTAGTTTAAAAAAACGAAAAACCTATAAACAACCTATTTTTTATCGAATGTAAGTAACTTCGAACATTTCAGAGACAGACTAGCGACACCAGTTCAGGCTAGTATTTTCTTCGATGTCAACACGTGGACTTTGTTTATCTTGGTAACACTGCTGACATTTCACCGGTGTCAAGTATAAATCTGTTCCTTTTTGATTTGCCAAACTATGGGGTGCCCGGTGGGAATAACATCCCAAAAAATCTGCACAAAGTTTTATGAAATCCACTTCAAAGATTTTTCATTCCCAAAATATTTTTTAATCCTTTTCAATTTATGTTTACAATTATTAATTTTGTAGAAACAAAAGGGGGTGTGGAAAAACACTGGCACAGTTCGGTGTGAGGAGTCACCAAACAGCAGGTCGAAGCTGTAACGCCGGAACAAAACCTCCAACAGGACACCTCCTTGCTTAACACCGGCAAGCAGTCACCGCTATCAACACTCGTTTTCTGTCATCTTAATTTCAGTTGCTTTTTATAGCTACTAAGACCGTCAGTCTACAACAGTATGTAAACACACATATCAGAAATAAAAAATAAATAAATAAAGATAATATTAATACTACTAATACAACTATTATATGTATCCATGTATGTATCTGGACTTTGCCTAGCCGTTCATAGTAAAAACTTGAAATTTTGCACACACACCCACACACTCCCCTCAATGAGTAGGGGAAATGTTGTTTTTTTTGTGTTTTGAACCCCCCCCCTAGTTGTTTTTTTTTTGGGGGGGGGGGGTCAATGTAAGTTTATGCCAAATTGATCCCTTACTTTTGTCCAGTAGCATTCTCACTTGTCTTGAAAATCTCGACTTTTTAGTGATCACTTCCCACCACCACTGCTTAATTCACAAGGTAAAAAGAAGCATTTAGCTGGCGGTGATTCATAATTTCCCTTGGAATGCTAGACTTTAGAATTCAACCTAGTTTTAAACGAGCAAAGGAGGTTTATTTATAGCAACTACTCAAACCGTCAGTCTACGACAGTGAGTAAACACAGATATCAGAAATAAAAATAAATAAAGTTAATATTAATACTACTAAACATATGTAAGCTGTTTTTATCAAAGTGAAAAACATTAACAATTAAAACTTCTCTTCTATGTAAGTAAATTAGACCAGAACTGAATACAGTTTACGAGACCTAGAAATTCATGGCACAATGGTACTAAAAGCGAGTCCCTTCTATACACTTTTCTTCATGAATCTTTCTATAAAGGCATCAACTAAACAATCATTGTTATTTAAGAGTCATCTCAGATAGCTACAATTACCTCTTTTAACAAAGGACTTTCCCATTTGTACATTTTAATTAGCTTTTCCTAAGATAGTATATAAACCAATCTCCTGGAAATACATCAGTACATCAAGGAGGCCACAGCCTAATGATTAAAAAAAAAAGCATTTTACACAACAAATTTTCTTTTCAACATAATCTCCTTCCTTGTCAATGCACTTATTTCAGTGGTGAATATCAATCACATAGATTGAACATTATACAGTGAAAACTTCAGATCAAAATTCAGCTAACAGCTGTGTGTTAGAGTAGGGATTTATTGATCCGCGCTAGTAGATCTTTAGACAAGCTACATTTATTTATGTGATAAGAAGAAAGAAGTAATTATTACATCTAAAGGAGGAAGAGAAAAAAATAGGGTGGAGACCATAGACTGAAAGGGAGTAAATTCAAAGATCAAAACTAGCACAAGACCAAACTCTTATCGATCCACCCTCATATACAAAAAGGCCAAGACAAGAGGGCAGGGATTCTATTGAAGAAGAAAATTGTTTTGTTTTGCCGTACTAAGGAACTGTAACAGTACTAATAAATAAAGAGAAAGAAAATAGTGACTCATCGTAGCAGAAAAAGAGTCGCATGAACACGGCCAACAATATTTCTCTTGCTTGTTAACAGAACCAGGCAACCTCACCAAAGTTAATCATGAAACCAGGCAACATCACCAAAATAAATCATGAAACCAGGCAACCTCACCAAAATAAATCATGAAATCAGGCAACCTCACCAAAATAATTAACTTTTACAAGTACATTTTAATTGAAAAATCACAGGAAGAAAAAAAAAAAACAGGGTCACTGACAAAACTTTATTAACATGTTGCGCACACCCTCATCCTCTGTTTTCTACACCCCAGTCTCCTGTACATCCTACAACCCCAACCTTCGACAACTATACCATTTTTGGGGTCTGGGAACATTATTGCTTCTTTGCTTTACACCATTTCGGTTTACAAAAGATTTTATAGGAAGGCTCTATTTTCAGATAGCGGGTGAAACCTGTAACAATATGATCACTAAATATTTCAATGATGGAGCTGAGGAAAGAAACCTAGCAAACGGTCTCATGTTCTCTGCATCGATTACTAAAAAGTATGTCGTACTTCAGAGGGAGGGACAGTACGAGATAAGGTTGATGAAATGCTGGCACTTCAGGGAAAGAAGAAAAAAGAAAATCAATGAAAAGAGAGTTAACAGAGATGCTTCCCCTTCGTTTTCCAAAGCACTAAATGCAAAAACCTACAAGTGCCACCTACTCAACAACAGGACAGACGTCAAAAGTAATCTTCTCAAACAAACTTGTTATTTGTATTTGTGACTTTTTTTTTTAATTCTGAATCTTGATTGAAACACAAACATTTATGAACGGTTTAAAAAAAAAAAAAAAAAAAAAAAAAAAAAATTATTTTAAATGGATAAATATATAAAAGAAAAAAAAAAATGGATCTATCTATATAATGAACAGTATGATTATTTTTCTGTTTGTTTCTCTATCCGTAACAATGGACTCTTCCCCTTTAGCAGAGGTTAGCATAAGATAGGTTGTCATGGAGGGAGATGGGAAAGGCCTTTGTCCAGCAGTGGACTTATAACGGCTGATGATGATATAAAAGAAAAAAGAAATGGATAAATATATATTTTTTAAAAAGATGGATAGTTAAGTTTGGTAGATGTGATTAGACATGTGGAAAAGAAAGATTGATAAAAGTGTGTTACGTCTCAAACATATTATTATGAAGATAAACATTTATGCATTTCGTCACTGCAAGCGACTTCATCAGAAGAAATTTGAACATTGCAGAAAAGTGCAACAATCCATGCTGGATAGTAGAAATGAAAGGGTGTTTTCTATTATCCGGCATGGATTGTTGCAGTCGACGAAATGCATAAAGGTTTATCTTCATGATAATAAATATGTTTGAGACGTAACACTTTTCTCAATCTTTCTTTTCCACATCGTCTAATCACATCTACCATTCTGTCGTATTCCCTTACATCCACATGACAAACATAGTTGAGTTTACAAAGACTTAATTTTTCTTTCATTCTTAAAAAAAATAGTATAGTGGAATGCTTTTATTCCCAAGATAAAAGTCATCTTCAAAAATACAGAGAAAGCTGCTTATTGTGATCACTTTGGGACAGGGTCTTTTAGATAACAACAACCGGCTGATAACATTAAGCAAAAGATACAAAAATTGGTACGATTTACATTCATTGTTATGTTATTAAATTCATCGTTCTAAACAACTTTACATTATAAAATATTTGTAACATTACTGCATCGTTGTTCCCACTGGAATGCAGGTACAGCGAGTGAAGCAGGAGAGAGAAGAGAAGGACGGCGGAAGTAGAGAGACGAACAATATGCTTGTCAAACGATAAGGACAGCTGTTGTCAAAAGAGACATCTGTTGATGAAAGATATACCCACGCAGTCTTGACTCTTGACGATGCCGGTGCGCCATGACAAAGTAGAAGTGCTGCGAGGGGAGAATACAAATGCCAAACAAAAGACCCGCCTACACGCTTTCAACCCAACAGGTTTCCATTAATCAAACATTATACAGAGAAAATTTCAATCAAAATTCAACAAATGACTGTGTCAGGCTACAGACTTATTGATGCAAGTCTGATGCAATTGTGCATTGTGGAATAATAGGCACAAGACAAGTTGCAAGAAGTGTTTTTTGTTTTTTTTACTGTAGTCAGAAATCAAGGTTTTCTTCTACCTAGAGCTTCTCTCTTTAATACACTACCTGATCAACAGGTAAGCAATTTGGGTTTTCTCCTACCTAGAGATTCTCTGTTCAATACTCTACCAATA
>VCCN01005725.1:320646-342045 GCA_006491835.1 Architeuthis dux
CCACTTTTTTTGTTAAAAACCTCTAACAGCATTAATCTCACAGAAAGAGTTCATGCCATAACAGAAGACTTTTTGACAAAGTGCCCAAAGATATTTTGAAATTAATATGGATCGACATTTCTGTCTACGATCAGGCTTGCTCTCTGCCTAGGATCAAAGTGATGTTCCCCAGCTCTCCTAGGTTTAGAGAGTAGTATCTGTGCACTCTTCCTTGGATCAAAGTGTCGATCCAGGTACTTCTACCTATGATCAGAGTGCAGCATCAGTGCACTCATTGAAAAATGTTACACACAAAAATGGATACACATTGCATTTTATATATGTGAATGATAGTTACACAAAAGACTCTAAAACAGTCATGTTGTCGTCAACTAGAAAATATGACTCAATGCCCGAGCTAGCTATGGGGGTCTGTCGCCCCTTTACGGGTATGTTCCGACAGTAAGGCGATCTCACAACACAGGACAATATTAAAATTTATTTCAGATCTGAAAAAAATTTCCTTTTAAGAACTTAACAGTATTAAATCATGCTACATATATACTTAGAAAACTAATATGAAGAGATACCTGTCAATTTAAACAAATACAAAATCTTTCTCGAACTTATGTCATTGACCATCATTTGGAAAATATTTTATTCATACATGACGAGAAAAATTCCTTCATTTTATTCATACATGATGAGAAAAACATTGCTGGAGTCGAAGCATCTCAAGAGGATTTTCTGTTTATCCTAGTTTATATTTTTAATTAAAATTATTCTATGTTATTTTTACTTGTTTTACTTTTTAAAAAATCAATCCAAATTAAAGCATCAGTTTGGCATGGATGCAATTTGTTTCCATTATACTTTAACAAATTCATGGTGTGCAATCTGATGAAGAACAAAAGGCAGACGTTTAATTTCATTATTGCCTTAATATCTGATGAATATGTTGTTAAATATATACTTTTTAATAAAAAGAATTAGAGCCTTTGTATGACTTTTAGAGCCTTAATATGCAGGTGAAACCCCACCATAGGTTTATGAACCAACCAAAGATTACCTAAGATCTTTTTAAAAGTTAAATGCTATTTCAATTACTACTTTCTGTAAAATGTTTAGAAAACAAAAAGGATTATAGAGGACACCTGCCCGCCCACACTAAATGTTGATAAGCTTCTTCAGATTATACAATACCTGAAGGAAAAAGTTACTCCATGTAATATTGAACGAGAAGGGGACAGAAAAAAAAAAATAGTGCTGATTTTAAAATGGTGATTAATTAAGCCACAAATAATAATAATAATAATAATGACTAGCACCGTGGAAATTCCATGAGAGTTGACAACTAGGATTGTCCATTATCTCACACTATGCTTGTAACATTTCATTATTTCCCTCATCCTTTCCGATCTTTGTTGCCGGTCCACGATTTTTTTTCTAAATGTTATACAAGCATGGATTAGTTTCACATGCAAAAATGTTGCTACCCGCTCAGTATACTAGCTTTCTTTCTGCCATCTCCCTTCCTATCCTCTTATTTAACTACCTAACTATCTTTTCTCCTCTCTCTCTTCCTACTCCGTAAGTAAACTACCTAACTACTTTTTCACTCTAAATAAAATAAGAAACATTTTAAATAACTGAATTCACAGTAATAAAATAAGTAATATTCTAATTTATATAATTTATGAAATAATGTTTTAATGAAATAAGAAGTATTTTTATTTATTTAATTTATAGTAAAAAAAATAATACATTTTCATTTAAAATACTCTGGTTTGCTAAACCGAATCTTAACGCAGATTTTTTTACAAACTTGTAATTAATGTATCAAAGAAACAGTCTGGACCAATCAAAGCGTAACGGACGTAGATTGTGACATGGGGAATTATAGTATATAGACGATTTTTATGGCAAAAAAAAAAAATATAATACGCTTGTTATTTGGACAATAGTGTCTCTTTTAAATAGTTGAGTCCTAAAACATGTGAATGCAAATTCTTAATGGGAAAAAAAAGGAAAAGCATGAGATGAATTCGATCCTAAATAATGATTTACAATTATTAGTTACATTTTAGTTTTTACCATGTAATGTCTTCTTTAATTAAGGTTATATTTCCATTTAATGTTTTAAAAACTTTTGATAAGAATGTAATTAATTAAGCCTGATTAATTGCATTGTTTTGTTATTATCAAAGGGTGATGAAAAGAATATTCAAGAAATATCAATATTTTTAAATGAACAATAAATAAATAAACATTATGCATAGGGAACGACGACATCACTCATGGCGGGGGTTAGACCATGTGATCTTATCGTAAGCAGGCTTGTATAAAAGCTTGCCTTTTAGTTCGCTATCTCTTGGACATTTTTTAAGTTGTTTTCTAGTTTTAATCTAAATTTCCATTCGTTTTCTGAAATGGCCACCGGCTCAGATTTAAATGTGAAAAGAAAAATGTTTTAAAAAAATGTCAAAAAAATAAATCTGAAATAAATTCCCACTTTCACTTTTAGTTTTACACTATATCTCCCTTTCGTTCAGTGTTCATTTATCTATCATGGATTTCTTTTTTAACTTTGTTATTACTAGAAAGTTAGCTGGAATACAAACAAATGAAATAATCTAACAATTTTCATACTCAACATTTATTTCATAATCTGGTTAAATAATGAAGAAGGCTGAGAAATTGAAATAATTTGAAAAGGTCGCAAATTTTACACAGAGGCAACGTTAAAAAATGTCTGTAAATAAGTGAGATTATCAACTTTAGAAAAATGTTTATATGCTTGAACTTTTTAAAGTGTAAAACAGGTTGCTATAAAACTGAAAGGTCAAAAGTATATTGACTTTTAAAAAATGACAAAACTAAAAACGAGCGACAATTTAATTCTAAAATATAGACAAAAAAGAACTAAATGAAAATCCCTTCAAAAAAATCTTTTTAGTTTTCAAATGAGGTTAAAATTCATTTAAACTTATTTAAATTTTGACAAACAACGGCAAGTATGAATAGAATTTTATTTGTGTTAATGTTATCTATCAACTTTTTATGTATTTTCATTATTATTCTGACAAAAAAAAAACAATAACATCTACCAAAATAAATGGATTTTACATTTGACATTCGTACCAAAACAAAACAAACTAAAACCAAGGTGAATTTTAATTTTAAACAGAACTTTAAAAGCAACGATTCATTCAGTAATCGATTCAATTACATCAGATTTGTATGTACCAAAAAAAAAAATAATGACTATTTGATAATTTGTATTAAAAAAAAAAAGAATAGGGACGACAGAATTTATATTGATTTGTCATTAAACATTTCTTTAAAGTCTGGTCAAATATAACCTTTTTGTTTAACTCAGTAAAAGTTTCTGTTTAGCGCTTTCTTGTTTGTTTAAAATTACATTTTATTTTAAATTTCCAAAAATTAAAATAAAATATTCAGATCATTAATGGGATTTTCAAACTAAAAATATCAGTCTTATTGTTCTTCGGGGGAAATATTCAAAAAAAGTATAATTAAATTTAATTTTAAATTAATAAAAAGAAGCGGGGGAGGAAAATTGAACATATATCTTTTTACTTAAATGTTTCCAATAATCCCCGCTACTTTTATTTCAGTTTCGATTCTTGCCAAGAATTCAGTGTTAAATAAAAGCTAACGGTCATCATATTTTCATGAATTCTTTTTAACAGAGAACAAGCTGATCTAATACATGAACTTCTTTATGGATTTCTTTCTTTAAATAAACACCACACGACAGGGAAGGGGTTAAGAACAACAAAAAAACAATTTTTGGATAGATTTACGAGGCAGATATCTAATTAATAAAGTAATTATTATATTTTCTTTTTTAAATAAAGAGATAAGGCAATGGTCATTTTAAGATCGGGGACCTACTTTCATTTTGAATCTTGAAAACCCTGCGGAAGACCAAACCCGCATTATTAAATTTCAGAAAGTCAATCGATTTTGTTTGTACAAAGTTGAAGATTCGGGTTTAGCTTGAAGTCAAGGACTTTCCTTCTTTGCATAAACCTAACCGCAAAATTAATGTATTTAGTATTTATTTAATTTATCATATACATTTTTGATTGTGTTCTTGCCATCAAATTGCGTATTTTGTAAACAATGGATTTCATTTCGATTTCAATGTCACTGCTTTTTTTGGTCACGCGACTTAACGACATCTCCAAACCAATGAACTTTATGTTTTCGACTTCATAAATTTAATTTTTGTCCACAAAAACCCACTTTAATTGAACTCTATTAACTAAAACTAAAAAACCTCTGAAGAAAAAGAAAAGAAAACCTTCCGAAAATGAAGGTTTTTTTTTTCTCCTCAGAATTCTTGCACTTGAAAAAAAAAATCTAAGTTAGTTGTGTTTGTGTACAAGTTCACTTTTCAAATTGGTGTTACAATAAAAGTGTATTCAATTTCTTTTTTCACGATTGCCTTTTTAAAACGTAATCTTTTATCGCAAAATTGAACTAAAAATGAAAGATGCAATGACTTATGTGACTGTTTAGTGTTTAATTAATTACAAACTAGTGTTGTGTATTTAGTAGTAGTACTTCGTTTCGTACCTACTACAACAGAAACCTAAAATTAGCGCTACCTGTAAAATAAATAAATACAAACTAAAACAAAGAAACTAGCAAACTGAAACTGCTAGCAGCAAGAATACCAAGCGTTGCCCAGGTCAACAGAGCTTTTCCTTTTAGGTCACCACTACTACTAAACAATAAATAGTTTGTTGTTGCAGACAGTAGACTGAAGCAAAAGAAATTAATAGAATAAATAATGGAGCACTAAATCCTTCTTCCTTAAAGCTAAGAAAGGAGAGAGGAGTTAGTAAAACGAATTTTCTTTTAACAACACAAACTTAAACTTATTCAATATGTTGTTGTTTTTTTTAAATTCATGTCCTGTTTGTTCATCACTCAAATATATTATCAAAAAGAAGAAGAAAAAAAAACAAAGGAATAAACCTTGTCACCTTGTAAATTTCACACAAAAATAATTTGACAGTTTTCAACCTTTAACATTTAAACACAAACAAAAATAGTATTTCATCGATGTTTCTAACTAGAAAAACACTATAAAATAAAATTAAAAAGTAACTACTTTATTCACTTGAATATACACAAAATGAGGATTTAACAAAACATTCAGTGTCAAAACAAGTCACCAACAGTGATTTTTTAAATCAATGAAACTTAGTTTTGAAATGGTATTTATTTGGAGAATCATTTATTAAATGCCTATTTAACTTAGTACTCACAAACAATGACATTTAGTTTGAGGGTCATGCAGGATTTCTTTTTTTTAAGACTAAAAACAACACACAGTAAACATAAATATAACTTATAAAGAAAATGTAACCCATTGTAGTTTTGACTATTTACCGTCATCTTATTTTTAGTTGTTTTTATCAAAACTCAGTTCGAAAAACAACTCAAAATTAAGATGAACGTAAATAGTCAAAACTAATACAATGATCGGTTACAATACTTTATCTAATAAAAAAATAAATAATACAAAAATATGTTTAAAGTAAATCATGGGTGCAAGATCTAAAATTTAAACATTTTTGCTGTTGCTAAATTAAATACCGAAATGAGCACAAATTTCCATCGCATGAAATCTAGTAGTTTCTGTCACTCTCTTCATTTACAAAAAATAAAAAAAACAGCAAAAGTGTAAGTAAATCACAATAAGCAACACTAAATAACTAATAACTAAAAAAAAGTTAAAAATATGAAAACATCTTTTCTTTGGTGAATTCTCAAAGCAATGATAAAAAATGTAAGATTGAAAAAAAAAGAGTAAAAGAAATATCAAAGGCGTGAACTAAAGTAGAATATATCTATATCTATATATATATGGCCTCATATATATTTATACATAAACGATTATTTGAAAGAGCAACAATTATTACCTTAGCATCTTCTTCCTCCATCTCTTACGAGTGGCGAGAGGAATGCCGATTTTTACAACGGCACCTCTCGTCGACGTCTTCGTACAAAGTCCTCTCCAACTGAACCAATTCTTTTTTAATACTAATACTACTATTATTTTTGTTATTGGTGCTGCTATTTTGAATAGTCCACTTTTTCAATTTTATTCTCTCCTTCTTTCTTCCCTAACTGCGGGTAGCTATATCAACTCTACAACTAATAGAATCTCTTCTCTATTGTGTGCTTGTGTGTACGTAAGGCCGGTGTAACACCTATTGTTGTCCCATTGACTTATTTTTCCGGGGAGTGTCAATTTCACCATGTTAGTTTAAAACAGAACAAGCATCATCAAACGGTCTAAAAGCCATCAAAAAGGGCAGAAGCAGACGACAACAACAATAAACAAACAAAAAAAGAACAAACATACATACATATATGCGTGCATACATACATACATACATACATACATACGTAGGGGGTGTATATTGTTTGGAATTCTGAAAGGAGTCATTAATCATTAAATCAATCAATGTCAATGGTAATATCATTGCACGAGCTCAGGTAGAGAGCAGCTAACAAAACATTAAGGACACAATGAGATAATAGAATTTGAGATACATTTATATTTATGTGTACATTTCATGTATCTCTCTCTCTCTCTCTCTCTCTCTCTCTCTCTCTCTCTCTCTCTCTCTCTCAATAAACCTGTAGTGTTACATGCACACACATACACATACATAAACACATACATACATACAGTGATTGAAATGTGGGTCATGCAGGGGTACAGCGTATACCTACTTCTCAATTTCCATGTTTTTTGTATGTTCCATGTCTACTAATGGAGACATTACTATATAACTAGTTCCACAAACCCAGCCTAACTGTATACCTAGTTCCCAAAACCCATTTCCATCACTACATACATACATACATACATACATACATACGTACACATGAACGTGTAAGTCTGTGTATTGTCTGAAGATCTGTAAGGATTCATTATTGTTATTGTACAAATTGTTAAGGCTATCAAGGATGGAATAATAATGTATTATGTCTGTCTCACTCTCTCGATATATATATTTATACAATGCTACACATACATGCGTACACACACACATATACATATTATATACATACATACATCTGTGTGTGTACTATTGCAAGTTTAACCCCATCAATAGTAATAATGCTGTATGCCTTCTACTATCCACAAAGTAAATTCAATTATCTATTCATCACAAGTGAGGTTTAGGTTTGTGTGTGTGTGCATGTCCACACATGTACCAATATGCATTACTATATTTTTATTCTTTTCTAAGAATAAAAACAGTAATGCATGTCAGAAACACACACATACTCATGCGGGTGCTTCATTCCAATAAAAGTATAACATTCGATCTACATAAAGACAGTTGCACCAATGTTTGCATTAATTTTTATAATTTCATTTATGTATTTTAAGAGACTATCCAAAGGCACATATATGCATTGATTCTGTTAGGATCGAAACAGTTGTAGCTCCATTGTTACTTAAAATAATTATTGTAAAAGAAAAATCGGCACAAGTCAGTCATTTGATGCACTTTCGAAAGCAACAACAGTTAATACCATTTTTAAGCAAGTGAAAACTTCAACATATTTGTTAGAAGAAGTAATATTAGAAACCATCAACCAAAACTGTCACCAAAACTGTCAACATAGTTTTCTTCAGTTTTTAAGTTAGTCTGGCTGGCTGGCTATGTTTTGTATCACGCATACAGGCTACACCACTGGAGCTAGAGAGCTAAAAATTTAAACATTTACTGTTTAAAAAGTCTAGAAAAAACGTTTTTTGTTTTTTTTTAAATTCCTCCCAAAATAGGTTTTAGTGGGAGGTTCAATTTGCAATATAAGTTTATGCTAAATTGATCCCTTAGTATGTGTCTGGCAGCATTCATACTTGTTTTTTTGAAAATTCAGACTTTTTTAGTGATCTCCACCCAACAAAAGTTGAGAGAAGTAATTTATTCATTGATCACCCCTTTTTCTAATTTTTTAATTGAACAACCCCATACACAGCATGCTGCCAAAAGACATTGTGCATGTGACAGTTTCTATTGAGTGACTAACCAGAGCAGTTTTTTTAAAATTCAAAACAGTCAAAAATCTAATTCTATACAATTCAGTACTTACAGATTTTTTTTTCTTGTTTGAAAATGCCTATTCCTTTATAGAGGAGTTGCAATTGGCGTAGCGGTAACAGCGTGGACAATGGAATCAGTGACCTGAGTTAAAACTCTGGTCGAGACTTTTCGCTTTGCACTAATGCCCTTTGAAAAGGCATGAATCCATCTCTTCTTGCACCAGCTATGGGTAAAATAGCAGGGCAGATTGGGCTCTCCAGCCTTGGAAAGGCAACCAGTCTGATTCCAAACCAGGGAGTGGAGCCCCCTTAAGACAACTTCTGCAGTCAAGCTGATGCCAGACGTATCACCATGCAAAGCCGGCAGTTGCCAATTTAGCCATTTTCTGGCTATTTTTGACCATTTGTAGCATCTTTTTGATGGTTTTAGGGCATTTCTGGCTATTTCAAAAAATTTAGCGCTTTTTGGCAGTCAAACTAGTGTGAAAATATTTTGTTGAGTTGGCAACACTGGGCAGTAGGCCCAGGCCAGATGGGAAACATAGGCTCTCCCCATTCCTATTTCAAATCTACAATTATCAGCAAGTGACCATCCAGTGAAGTGTCACAAATTCTTTTTTTATAATTCGTTTTATTTATCTGGGCAATATTGTTATATAATTTAAAATTCATGTATATATCTACCACTTCCTTGTCTCATTGGGTCTACCATTAAAAAAATATGAATAAAATGTCTGGAGTAGGCAGCATCAAAATCATAGGGACTCCCCTCTGCACAGCCCTGTTCTATTGGCTCATACTTAGTGGGAAAGCCTCCATTCAAGTCTCGCATTGGCCACCCAATGCCTTGTCGGCGGTTGGTGATTTTTCCCTCCTCGGACCACTGCTAATACGTACTCACCACAATTGAACGTAAGCACCAAACAAGCCATACTGTTTTGGAAATGGTCTGATCTAGTCTTCCGGACATAATAGTTTGGCCTTCATCAAAGTCACTCAAATCTTTATTGTTGACCATAATTGCAGCATTCAATACATCAAAATGAAATGTACCACTCTGGCTTATCTGCTTATATACCTTTGACCATGACATGTTGTTAAGAGACAGTAGCTGTCTTCTAGCTGTCTTCTCGCTACATGTCACTGGTCATAATGTTTTGGCTCACCAGTGTATGCCTCAGTTAAAGGTGATCATTAAATTAAGAGAATTTCATAATTTCTTCTGTAATTTCAAAAAATCTAAATGAAACATATTTACATGAGGTAGACACAAGAGCAAGAATTAGAAATAGTCAACCAAAACTGTCAACATAGGTTTCTTCAGTTTTCAAGTGAGTTTTGTTGGCTGGCTATGTATGTGCTGCATTGCTAGCCAATGGAGCTAGAGAGCTGAACATTTACTCCTTATTATGTCTAGAAACCACCACCCCCTCGTTTTTTACCCCCCCCCCACAGTAGGTTTTTAGTGAAGGGTTCAATTTATAATGTAAGTTTATGGTTAATTAGTCCCTTAGTTTGAATCCAGCAGCATTCATGCTTGTTTTTTGCAAATTCAATCTTTTTTAGTGATCATTGCCCAACAAAAGGCGAGAGAAGTAATTAATTCATTGATCACCCCTTTTCCAAATTTTTTAATTGATCACCACCAACACGGCATGCAGCCAAAAGACATTGGTCACGTGACGGTTTCTATTGAGTGACTAACCAGACCTGTTTCTCCAACTTTTATGATGATCATAAAATTACTGACTTAAATTCAATCACTAATGTTTGTAAAGCTTCAACTGTTCTTCTCATTTCTCATCATCAATCAATCAAGAAGGGAGATACTTATTTTTTCATTTCTGATGTAACCCTTAGTCAAGGTTTAGAAATTCTCAGGGAGGAGATTTCCTAAAAAATGCTCCTACCACCCACCCCCATGGTTGGGGGAGGGGAATTTTCAATTCTAGAAGCTCTAAAACAGCTATTTCAGTGTATTGAAAACCTATCTTAACATAATTTTAACCCATAAGAACCCACTGTGACACCGGTGTCACATTCAATTTAATTGATCTGCACACTGTCTTATATAATATTATATTGTATCCTCAATTCTAATTCATTAAGTCACTAAGTGACATCTAATGAACATTGTGGTGTAGTCACGTGACTGTGTGTCAATTTGCCTACTCAGAATCCCACATAATGTTCCTTCAAGTAGAAATGGGTCTGGGTTCTTATGAGTTAAACCCAAATAATCAACAGAAGGCGGGAGACTTGGTAGGTCTGCAAATAGGAGGGGAAACATTTTTACAGACATATTTTATTTCAATGCAGGAGATTCGTATAAACTCGTTACATGCGGGGGTGGGAGACAGTACTTGGCTTCAAAATGCGGGAGTATCCTGGGAAATACGGGAGACTTGGTAGGTCTGCCTAGTTTCTAATAAAATGGGGGAAAAAAGACAGAAAAATAACTTTTTAAATATTCCACCAAAATGATTCAGCACAATGAAAAAGTGTTTTCATATCATTAAGACGTCAGAGAGCTAAATTCGCTTCGAGGTTATATCGGGTCTCTGTGCGCAGTAATTTCAAATCGATTTAGCTTTGCCTATATCCTACATGTCACTAACGAGTTACTGCTTCAACCATAAGCCTATATCCGCAAATGCTTTTCAGCGTTATTGTTGCATGATTTCGACAAGCAACATAATTTGGTGCTACACCGTATTGGACGTAAAGAAAAATCAGCACAAAAAAAAGAAGAAAAACATAAAAAATGACTGAACTCTTTAGTGCGCGGAGAAAGTTTTGCCGGGAAATAAGATGTCAGCGGCCAATGTAAAACCTCGTGGTTTTTGGTGAGTAGCATCTCTCTCTCTAGCAAGACATTTCATTTAAGGTAAACTTTGGAAAATTACCTACATTGAACAAAATAAAGCCGATTGTTTGTTGATATCAACAATCTATGCAAAGATTTCTCTTTTGATATTAGGTAATAAATGAATATTGTGAATAAATAAATAAATACACAACTTAACTAAGTACAAGTGACACTTGTCACAAGTGTCTATGAATTTAAAGTTATGTTTCATTTCGGGTCAGTCTCTTTAGAAACGAATATTTATGCTTTCTGTATTTATCGTACAATTCTCGTTTAACTAGTAAATACCAGAAGGTTTTAAAAAAACGTGTTAATGTTTTGTTAATGTTAATCGAATCGTTGACATTGTTTACTTTTTGAAGTTCAACAGCTGAATTAATTCAAATTGCACACTGAATTCGCTAAGTATTTTTTGAAAACCCTTAAAGAATAATTAAATAATACTTTAGTTTATGTAGCTATTTTTTTTTTTTTGAAAATGCGTTTCCTAACAAATTTAACGTAGTTTTAGTGTCACGAGAATTTTCAAAAGATTCTCCTCAGTCCTTCCTTTCACATTAGCGGCAAATTCAAAAACGTTTTTGAAAAAAAAGAAATATCCCTTTTCTTTACCTACGGATTCATTATTTTAAGCACCTACACACAGAATTTCATTCAAGCATATTTCTGGACTGTTTTAAAGGATTTTGAACATTTTTCTTTCTAAGCTTTCAAAATACCTCGTAGAAGGTCAACAAAACAACTTGTATGATTTGACAAGTGCGCTTTTCAACATACATATCTGTTTTTTCATCTTTCATTTTCACCCTAGATGAAAAACCAGGACAGAAGCACAAATAAATATCAGGAATTAATTACACAGGAAAAAAAAATCTGGGTTTAACATTAAAAAAAATTTTAAAATGAGAAAACTGAAAAAACTAAAGGAAGTTAGAAAATGTGTTAACAAACTTTTTGGGTTGGAGACTCACTCGAGCACTCCAAACACACCGAGCGACTTTTTGTCAAACACCAATAAAAGTTGGAGTTGACTTTATTTACCCCCCATAACAAGAACAACAAGAACTAACTAATCCTCACCTAATTCAGGGGAGTGAATTCTTCACTATCAAGTCACGTTAAACCAAACCGATATATAAAATTAGCATTTCAATACCGTGGTTATCATGACCAAATGATTGGTAGGCGGCGCTCTTACCAACTGAGCTAAACTGACAAGTCTTATGTATTTCTGAATTTATTTATTATATATACAATACAAAAGTTACAGTAATCATCTTCAGTCGGAATAGAAGTAAGAGTTTGACCCTGCAGCATCCTGGTTTGTCTTATTTTGTGTGGATTTACTTCCTACATATTTGTGACTTGAGGTGAAAAGAAAAATATCTGTCTATTTCTATGCATTGGTAAATTTACTTCCATTGGAAAATAGAATGGTGCCAATATTAATAACAACTTGTAACGTACATATTTTAACTAGTATTGACATCAAAATCAATTGTCAGAAAAATACAGTAGACTCCTGTTATTACGGTACCCCCCAGGGATTTAAGTGTGCTGTCATAACGAATTTGTCATTACAACTGGAGGATTCATACCTTCCAAGTTTCATGCAGAATGCGTGAAACACATGCATTTTGATACAATCTCACGCTCACACGCATGAAGGAAAAATTCTCATGCATTTTTATAAAAAATGTTAGATTTATTTAGATTTCTGATAAAAAAAATCTATTTTTATAGAACTTTAGAACTCACATTATTTTTAAAGATCACATACAAAACTTTTGAAGCATAAATAGACTTCTAGACAACATTTAATTTCAGTAGCTGATATGCTCCGAAATGCAATTTTAGCCAATTTTGGATACATCATTTTCACATGATTCTTATTCATTTTCAACATTGAAACTTGAGGATTTTATACAATGTGTATTAATGAGAGTTTAAAAAGTACAGACAAAAATTTATTTTTATTACCCTTTCACAGTCTAATGCCCCATGCTACTTTAGGTGGCATTATTTAAAGGATTTTCTAATTTTAGTTTTTAATATAATGCACTCTGAAATCTTCATCTGCTGTTGCTGCAAACTAATCTCTGACTGCGAGAATATAAAAATATAAAAACAAATGTGCCATTAGAATGCATGCATCATTAAATAGTGCCGTTACAACGAGAGTTTACTTACTGTATGGAAGCCATCTGATGTTTTAGAAGCATTCTATGAATTATCAGGACTGGCATCTTCATCCTTATTGTTTTGATTATTACATTTCTGCAGGTGTGTTCTTCTACCTTCCTCAGACATATGCTGTATTCAGTAATCTTTTTTTTGTTCATGTGTAGCATAAATCTTAGTCACTCACATCTGTCAAATGTTAAAATTGGAATTTTGGCAAGTTAGCAAAAAAAGAACTGTGAATGAAATAAGGAATTCTTTCAAGAGTTGTTTATGTTGTATAGCCATCTTGGTCCGCCAAACTTGTTTCTAAAAATATGAGGATATATTTTTATTTCATAAGATACATTGTGTCATGATGGAGAATGAAGAGTGGGAGAGAGACAATGAGAGCCGACAAACTGTTCTCAACAGGGGAACTGGCCTCGTGCTCCCAGGCCTAGCTTCTCTCTTGGTGTCCTGTGTCTCTCTTGCTTTTATGGGGCTCGAACGCCCACGCTTGTTTTGCAGCCACCACCTGCAGGCAGGTCGGGGCCCAGTCGACATCCTGTCTATGACTCCCGCACACCTGGTGTGTCTGTTTCCAGTCCTGGACACCTTGCAGTCGATATACTGTTTATCTTTCACCACCTGTGGGGGTCAAATCTGTGACCTCCTCCCAAATATCCAACATTTAGACTATTGAACTTATTCCTTATGTTGCTTTTGTTGTTAACGCAACATTTCGGCCGATCCATTCTACAGCCTTCTTCAGGTGTACAAGGCATAAGGAAAAGAAGGGTCCCTTTTTTCTGTTTGCCACCCTTTCCTGTAAAAAGAGACCCTCTCTTTCCTTGCGGATTGTATACCGGAAGAAGGCTGTAGAATGGATCAGCCAAAATGTTGTGGTAACAACAAAACCAACCTAAAGAAGGAATTCAATAGTCTGAACAACTCTTGAAATGTTAATGACTCTTCAAGAAGAAGTTAAATAAGATATATAAATGTATCTTATGAAATAAAAATATATCCTCATAAGTATTATCAGATGTGACATACTATATATGCTGGTATATAAGACAAGCATTTAATTCTTTTTAAAAACAATGTAAATATTGCACTACATCCAATGTGCTGTTATTATGATTTGGGGGCCAACTCCTGAAGCTCAATATGGACAGTTATGGGACTTGGATGAGCTGCAGTGAGTGGTAGTCCTCCAAATACCCTTGTAAACCATTTGTCTTATAGCATATATGGTACATTGAGGATTGTCAGAACACACTGGCCAAAATGTAGTGATCAAAACAACAAAGATGTGGATACTAGTTATAGAATATGAGAAAAGAATAGTGTAATTGTATTCCACTTTAGGATTTTTTGGTTGGTCACCAAATGTTATAAGATACGGAATGTTATACTGGACAGTTTTTGGTGAGGCTGGACACTACTTGTTTCCAGTGAACGTATTTGAACTGAATGATACTGTAACAAAAGAACATCTGATTACTTGAACCATAACTCTTGTCTTTCACTATGTGTCACTCAACATGACTTTGACTTAATTTTCCAAGTCAAACACAAAAGTCACTCAACTGCCAACCATTTATACACCTATTGACATCAGCCAAACAGAAATGTCACAAAGTAACATAGTAATAGTGAGACTAGTCTTCCTTCAGCTATCCAACAGTAATTGATTACCTGCATTTTTAGAAGCTGGTTTTTGGGATAAATATACAGAAAGCTACAATACAGCATAATATCAAATATTTAAAATTATTTTGTTAAGATATTTTCTATAGTTTTGAGAAGGGTCATTAACATTTAAATAGTTCTTCAGACGATTGAACTCCTTCTTGTTGTTTGTGTTGTTAACACAATGTTTCAGCCGATCCATTCTTCGGCCTTCTTCAGGTGTAATATCCAAATGTGATGGGATAAACAGAAGTTTTTTTAATTCCAAAGGAGGTAACCCTTATAACGTAGGATTCAGGCGTTTCTTTGTCCTTGTCTTATCGGGTTTGGATCTGTTGAGCAGCGGAAGCTATATCAAGTTGAACTCGATACTTGTTTGACTAATGCATTTAGTTGACCTGTTGATATGAGTTGCCTCTTTGATTTTTCTCTGCTTCCAACAGCGTTCTCTGTCAGTAATCTGGACTTAAGGACAAAAGAACACCCGAATCCTACATTATAAAGATTACCTCCTTTGGAATTAAAAACTTCTATTTACCCCATCACATTCGGATATTACACCTGATTGATTGATTGTTTTGTTTAACAGCACATCGACCCTTCGTGAGTCATTTAGTGCCGAATTCAGTTTCTTTCTGAATACACAATTTATGTGGACAAATTATAGTAGACAGACTATTGCAGACAAATTATTGTAGGCAAATTAATGTAGGCACATTTTTGTAGACAGTTTGTTGTCAAGGTATATATATATCGAATCTGTTTTTCATATTTTTTAGTATAGTTTCAAAGGTTATTTGTTTTTAACTAGAGTCTTGCGACTTTAGTGAAAGGTTATTTTTTTTAAAAATAGTGTCTTGCGACTTTGGTGAAAAAACAGGTGGCCCCTATTGGAGGGGGGGGTCTTACCCCTCTGCAGGGTATGCAGTCAACATATTCTAGGCCCCAGTCGATATTACACCTGAAGAAGGCCGAAGAATGAATCGGCTGAAACATTGTGTTAACAACACAAAGAACAAGGAGTTCAAATGTCCGAAGTACTATTTGAATATTTTGTTGTTGTTTTCTCAGAAAAGATCTTGTTTTATCCTATTCTTTTCTTTTCTTTTTTTCCAGATTCCTAAACTGAGGTGTAACTCCTAAAACATTGACTCTGAGTGAGAGTGTGTGCTCATACAACAGAATTCAGGATGACTAACGAGGAAAGGAAACCGGGTTTCATCCAAAAGTTGACCGAGGTTGTTATCAACCGAATTGCTGCTGGGGAGGTCATTCAGAGGCCGGCAAACGCCCTGAAGGAAATGATTGAAAATTGGTGAGAATTATTAACTTTTCAAGAATCATATAAATGCCAAGCTTGTTTAAGTCAGCAAATGCACTATTGAGAGTCAGGCCACATAGCATGATATGTTCAAGGGCAGGTGTAACCAACCTTTGCACTTGTGGACCTGAGAATTTGGGGGAATGTGTGTGTGTGTGGGAGGTTTAATCATAAGTCATTTTTAAGTGGCTAATGCACTCAACTTCGTTTCTACAATGACTTTGTATGCATTTAAGTTCAACAGTGGGCGTGGCAGGGATTGAGGATAGGTGCAGCTGATTCATATTGTTTCATATTGCCAAATCTTATCGTTTCCTCTCAGCCCGGTAGCACATGCTTAGCAGCTCAGTATTGGTCTGTGGCACGGTGGTTGGGAACCACTGTGCAAGGGGACTAAATAGTAGCTTAAGGATATGCCAGCAAAAATTAGATGCTCATCTAAGTAGAATTAATGCCAGAAAATTTATCAGCTTTTTAAAGTTGGTGATATCTAATCAAATTCTTACTTGAATTTTGTTAGAAGAGCATCAATATTCTCAGAAACCTGGATTGTTCCTTTTGGCTAAGATCAAAGTGTAGTATCTGTTCTTCGAAACCGCATGGTCTCGAAGTTCAGAGAAACGCGGCCCTTCGGGGGTCCTTGTGCCATGCTCGGGTATCATCCTGGGAGAAGTTGCGCAGGATATCTTAGCTGAGGCAGCGGCTAGATCAAAGTGGATTATCTGTGCTTTGAAACCACCATGGCCTCGAAGTTCAGAGAAACACGGCCCTAGGGGGTTCTTGTGGCATGCTCAGGATTCGTCCTGGGAGAAGTTGCACAGGATATCTTAGCTAGCTGGTCGGGAGGTGATCACCATTAGCATACTCGGATTCGTCTGAGAAGCTTTTGGAATCCCCTGCCCTTTCCCCACCCCCTGTCAAGTTCAGAGGAACACGGCCCTTCAGGGGTCCTTGTGGCATGCTCAGGATTCGTCCTGAGAGAAGTTGCACAGGATATCGAAGCCATTAGGCCGAGAAGCTTGGCAGGCTCTGGCCTGGGATTCGTCCCGGGATCTTTGTCCAGCTTTGACCACATCAGTCCAGCATGCTCAGGATTCGTTTATCCCGGTCCTCGTGGCATTTGTCTCAGTGACAGGGACTAGGGATTCTCCCCCCTCCTCAAGTCTCTAGTCACAGGGACTTGGGATCGCCTCCCTTACCCCACCCCCTTCTGCCTGCTTACGAAGGACCCCACCCTAAAATGACCTTGTGTCATATTTGCCGTTGTGAGGAGGCAAAAAATAAAAACAATATCATTCAATCTATCGCTATCAGATTTTGGACATATAGGATGGCCTAGCAGATGGTGAAAATTGCAACCTCTTTTCTTAGAGGGACAGTAATCATTGTCAAACCAAATTAAGCTTGACCATCCCATATCATCTAAATTTTCCTCAGAAAAACAATTACAAAAATGGGTGTTATCATCATCATCATCATCAGCAGCAGCAGTCTTTTAAAGTCAATTCCCAAAAATCCACTAGTTTTCTCCTTCTCGAGGTTCATGGTGCCAATACCTTCTGAAATTGTCTAAATCTTCTTATTTTTTGGCAGTCACAATTTCACCTATGATCTCAGGGGATCCAAGTTGTGAGTCATGATGTCAAACAGTTGTCTGACATTCTTGCTATATGGCCTGCCCATTGCCATTTGAGCTTTCTAATGGTTTCTATCATATCTCTGACAACTGTTTGCTTTCTTATATAATGTGCTGTCTTGTGATCTCCAACAGCCACCCTTATTGACTGTAATATGTAGACTAACTTTAGCTATACGCCAGGCACTCAGTGATTTTAAATATTATATAATTACAATAGACTAGCTAAACCTGTGGAAACTCCACTGGTGTTAGCAACTAAGATTATCCATTATCTCATGCCTCTGCTCTTCTCTCACTCTTTGCTTGTATCTTTTGATTCTCTCTCTTATCCTTTCCAATCTTCGTTGCCCATCCATGTTTTTATCTAAATGTTATGCAAACATGGATTAGTTTCATATGCAAAAATCTTCCTACCCCTTCAGTGAACTACCTAACTTTCTTTTCTGTGCTCTCTCTTCCTACCATCTTATTAGATTACCTAACTTTCTTTTTTCCTACCCTTGTATTAAACTACCTAACTACCTTTTCTCCTGTCTCCCTCCCCACCCTCTAATTAAACTACCTAACTTTCTTTTCTGTGCTCTCTTCCTACCCTCGTATTAAACTACCTAACTTTATTTTCTATCTTCATAACCTTGTATTAAACTACCTAACTTTGTGTATGTCCTCTCTCTTGCTACCATCTTATTAAACTACCTAACTTTCCCCTTATGTTACTATTGAAATTGTAACATTTGAATGCAGGTAGGAACAAGCAGAATAATATCATAGATTTATTGGCCATGTCATTGGTTGTATAGAAGTATGGATCCCTGCTTTTCATGTGAAAGCTAAAACATATATAGGCAAAGTAATGCATATGTCTCTTCATATTAATGGTTATATGTATTGTAAATCATCCACTGTTTCTGATATTAATGAAATATCATCACAAAACCTTAAATGCTTAAAATATTCTCTGTCTATATTTACCCCCAATCAGTTTTCCTAAAGATACTCTCAAGACTTGCTGTAAATAGTTTAGGCAAACTTGTATCCCCTTTCCTTACTCCTTTTCCAATCATTATCTTATTTGTATCTTTATGAAGTCAAATTATTGCAGTTCCATTTTCGTATATATTCTCAACAACTTTTATATAATTCTTGTTAATACCTTGCTCTCGCATTGGTTGAAAACTGCTTTATGTTCTACTGAGTCAAAAGCTTTTTCATAATGAACAGGAGCCAAATAAAGTGGTTTGTTGTATTCTATTGTCTTTTCAATAAGCTGATTTATTGTATGTAAATGGTATATTGTTGAGTAGCCAACCCTAAAACCTGCATATTCGTATGGTTGATTTTCATCTAGAGTGTTTGCTAGTCTGTAGTTATTTTTGTGAAAAGTTTATATATGTTGGATAATAATGTAATAAAAGGTTTGCTCAGAATCCTTAATGGCCCCTGCAATCCTGGGCAATTAAAAATAGATTTTGTGCTTGTTCAAATACTTATGAGTAGTACTTTTACATAAATAAACCATAGTTTCTATATGTCACTTTTTTGTTTGCCTGTTGGTTTCTGTCATGCTAAAGCAAACAGGAAGAGAGGAAGTGGGTAAAGCAAAGTTTGCGTCTGTTTGTTTGCATTTGCTAAAACAGTTGTGTGTTCACATCTACATCACACTACTGCTACTGCTGCTTTTGTTGTGGAAAGGAAAATAAATATAGGCATCTCTGATCTTTTATGAATGAAAGTGATGTTTTTCTCATATTAAATAAAAGAATTTGTTTTTTACCCAATTCTGTTGTCTTATTGTTTTGAAATTATTAAAAAACAAAGTGTAAGTTTGTTAAATTGGTCACTAGTTTGTGCCCGCTTTTTTAGTGATCACAGTCCAACAAAAGGCGAGAGAAGTAACTTATTCATTGATCAACCCTTTTTCAAATTTTGTAATTGATCATCCTCAACATAGCATATATGGGTGGTGGTGATTCATAATTTCCCTTGGAATGCTAGTTTCAGTGTAAAATCTGCCATTTAGATAGTCAAGTAACAAAATAATTTCTATTTCAATTTATTGCATCTGCTTTAAAAAAGAATGAATATACAGGTCTGGTTAGTTGCTCAATAGAAACTGTCATCTTTTGGCAGCATGTCGTGTTGGGGTGATCAATTAAAAAATCGGAAAATGTGGTGATCAATGAATAAGTTACTTTTCTTGCAGTGATCCCTAAAAAAGTTTAAATTTAAAAAAAAAACAGCTTGTATGCTGCTGGACACAAACTAAGAGACCAATTTAGCATAAACTTACATTGTAAATTGAATCCCCAACTAAAAACCTATTTTGGAAGGAAATTTTCAAAAGACAAAAAGAAAACGTTTAAATTTTCAGTCCTCTACCTCCATTGGTGCCGCTTGTATGCACAACACATACAGTACCTGTTATAAGTATTTGAACAGACAGCCATTTTACACCTAATTGCTTGGGTTTGAGAGTTAAAAACAGGAACATTACACAAGGAAAAACATAATGGCCCCTGCAATCTCAGGGATTGAAAACGGATTTTGTGTTTGTTCAAATACTTATAAGCAATACTTTTTTTATCAAGGATAATTTATTCATAAAAAAGTATTGCTCACAAGTATTTGAACAAGCACAATCTTGAAAAATTCTGAACAAGATTTTAGGAAAGAAACAAAAATCTTGCCTTTTTTCTCATTTAACAATTCAATTCTTTAAAAAGATTTTTTTCCAGAAATTTAGCATTCAGAACCACAAAACGTGACTAAATGCATGCCTTGTTATGTTGATTGCGAAAAGGTTGGTCCTTCTTAGGGAAAATGTTGATTTTTTTTTGTTGTTCTTTTTTGAAAATTCACCCCCAAATAGATTTTTAGAGGGGGGGTTCAATATACAGTCTAAGTTTATGCTAAATTGGTCACTAATTTGTGCCCACTTGTTTTTTGAAAATTTAGACCTTTTTAAATGATCACAATCCAACAAAAGGTGAGAGAAGTAAGTTATTCATTGATCACCCCTTTTTCTAATTTTTTAATTGATCACCCCCAACAGTTCAGTTTTTAAGTCTCAAAACCATACAATTAGGAGTAAAATGGCTCTGTTCAAATACTTATAACAGGTACTGTACATACCCAGCCAGACCAACTTAAA
Source organism: Architeuthis dux (assembly GCA_006491835.1). Taxonomy (NCBI): domain Eukaryota; kingdom Metazoa; phylum Mollusca; class Cephalopoda; order Oegopsida; family Architeuthidae; genus Architeuthis; species Architeuthis dux. The sequence goes on from VCCN01005725.1 coordinate 341,571, forward strand.
AACTGAAGAAACCTATGTTGACATTTATGGTTGACAGTTTCTAACTTAGAAGAGAAAGTAATCTCACTCCACCTGTTTGAAAAAGGTAATCTATACACTTAAATGACTTGTATGATTTTTCTGTTCAGGATGAAAACTATCAAACTGATTGTCTGAATTTCAGGGTTTTCTTTTCTCAGGAAAGAAGATTAAATGTTGCTATTTTGGTTTGATTTTCTGGCCAGTTCATTTCAGCAATTTCATAAGCCTTTATTAAGGAAAGCAGAAAAGTGGTCAACAACGCTGTTGACAATTTCTCATCCGCTGATGGTGTCACATTGCTTTATTCATGATTGTAAACAAGTATCCGTGCTGTCAAAAAATGACTACTGTTTTATTAATTATAATTAGTTTTACTTTTCAACAAACAAAAAATATCTTTTAAGAAGTCTTACCTCTCCCCTTTCCACCTTTTACATTGGGTGGGTTGAGAGTT
>VCCN01005725.1:342594-354344 GCA_006491835.1 Architeuthis dux
AGAAGTCTTGCCTCTCCCCTTTCCACCTTTTACATTGGGTGGATTGAGAGTTGCCTTGCTTCTCTTTTAAGAAATCTTGCCTCTCCCCCTTCCACCTGGTATGTTGGGGATTGCTGTGCTGGTGGAGGAGGCTGTGGGCAGCGATGACTGGCTGTAGATAGAAGGAAATTGAACACGGGGGAAATTTAAATTAAATATTCATACTCCCTTTTCCCTGTGACAGTGGGACAAACCAACATTCACATAAACAAAACTATAGCTAAGGCAGTGGTTCTTAACCTTTTTTGCTCCATGACTTTGGAATAGATTGCTGGAATATGTAGTGCTATCAACAGATGTAAATGATTTTAAGAAGAATTATAATGTTTATTATACCACCACAAAAGGTTTAAGGCCCTTGATATTGTGTAAATATGATTATGATGTATGCTTGTATATACAAATTGTATACTTTTTTTTCACACTAAAATAAAATGTTTTAAATGTTCAATTCAGGTTTGTCATTGAAAAAGTCACTCAGAATATCAAATAGTTCTATTGGTGTTGCCAATTTAGTTTCGCGCTAGATTTAGCGCATTTCTTGGGGAAAAAAGGGCAAAAAGCGCTAAATTAGCACATTTTCGCCTAAAACATTCTGGCCATTTTGGCCATTTTCTGGATATTTTTGACCATTTTTAGCATCTTTTTGGTGAAGTTTGGCCATTTTTGTCAATTAAAAAAATTTAGCCCTTTTTGGCAGTCAAACTAGCGCGAAAATATTTTTTGAGTTTGCAACACTGAGTTCTATGAATCTTTTCAGGCAGTTACCTTTTCACAGCCATCTTGCAGCAATGTGAAACCATAATCTTATATGGTTTGCATTTTTATCCCCACTAATCTGTTTAAAAAGACACGCATATCTAGAATTAGCTTTGATAGTGTTGTCAAACTACAATCCAAGTTGGAGTTGATTTTGTTTTTCCTCCGTAACAACAACAACAACAATCAATTCAGGGGAGTAGACTCTTCACTCTTTGTCTGTCTCGTCACATTAAACCAAACCAATATATAAAATTAAAATTTCCCTACCATGATTTGAAATCACAACAAGTGATCGGTAAGTGACTCTCTTATCGACTGAGCCAAACCGATAAGTCTTACATAACTACAAAAATTTATATTATGATTTTTTATTTATTAATATACAATGCAAAAGTAGTAGTTGTAGTAATCATCTTCAGTCGGAATATATAAAATTAACATTTCACTTGGTCGTGATTTGAAATCACGACCAAGTGATCAATCAGTAGGCAGTTCTCTTACCGACTAAGCCAAAGTCGTACATATCTACGAAAATTTATGTTATGTTTTTTTATTTATTATATATACAATACAAAAGTTGTAGTAATCATCTTCTGTCAGAATGGAAATAGGAGTGGAGTTTGACCGTGCAGCAGCCAGGCTTGTACATTTTATTACTGACTTGAATATCTCATTTAAAGCAAGTGAAATATTTTTGGCAACTAAATTCTCTCTGTGAATAACACAGTGCACAAGCAGCATTTCTGAACTGTCATCCTTCATTAATTTTAAACAGCCATTTTTCTTAGCCATCTTTGCAGACGCACCATCTGCAGCATAAGATACAATGTTTCCTGAACTGATATTTTATTTTCATCCAAATAGATTTTAAGCTTCTTATAATATATCACTGGCAGTAGTGGTGCTTTCTAATGAGTCGCAGAACAACATCTCAGAAACCTCTTTATGATCAATATCTCACATAGACTAATAAAAGGGCCTCCTTGTCTCTTAGAGTAGATATGTCCACCTGCATTGAAAATTTCCTTGATTTTAATCTTACATTTACAATAAGCTTCAACATTTCTACTCATCTCATCTTTTCCACTGCAAACTGTATCATTACTCAGTAGCATGCCATTGATATCTTTTTCTTCAGAACTGTTTTAAGAAAAACGAAATTGCTGGCTTAATTAAATCCTTTAATTAAAACCGTTACGCCATGGACTTCGCTGTCACTTTTCCAGGGAGGATATATTCAGAATATATCTTAGCAACAATCCTGTTACCATCGAAGAATAACACCATCTTTTTATAGGGGCACATTAGATTGGGATTACATAAAACAATTGTACAGAACCATTATTGCTTATTAGTCCGCTCGGATGGTGTAATGGTTAGCACGTCTGCCTAACACACAGAAGGACCTGGGTTCGATTCCCAGTATGAGCGAAGAGTGTGGAAAACTCTTCATTCAACACTCTAAGCTGTGTGATTTGGTGGACTTGCATCCTGCTTGTAAGGATAAAGTCCTGGTCTTGACCAGACTTGAAACTTGCAAGGATCACTAAGCTGACGCATCAGAAACTGGGTCTTTGTCATCGGGTGTATACCCCATTGGGAGTTGTCTCTTAAGAGACAGACGCTTTACTTATTATCCCTTATTGACTATTTAGAACTTTCAAACCCTCTCACCTTAGGTGAGAAGGCCTGATAGGGTGGAGGGGGCAAATGCCCTGGTTTTCTCCACCCAAACCCCAGCGGACACCCATACATTAAGCGACTCCACTCCACACCACTATCTAAGGTACTGAATTCTAAATTTTGTTGTCTTCAGTCCAATGTTCTAGTCACTAAGTTATCACTGTCGTTTGCCATTATTAGCATAGTTAAACCAGTGTAGATATCTATAAAATTGTGTGTCCGTGCACAAAATGAATATGCAATTAAGCATTGCTGTACCAGTACATAGAATGCTGATGTCTGTACAGAAACAGTAGGAGCAAATTGTGCCTCCTGGGTATGGAAGCTTTTCTATGATATCTCAAATCAAAATAAGCAGCTTTTGTATTGTAGAAACAGAAATCACTGACAAAGACAAAAAGCTAATGAGTTTTATTTTTAATTAACTTGGCTTCCATATTTACGACTCTTAAAAAATGTTAATGCCAGGAGCTTTTCTTATTTTTAGCATTGTATTGTTGTTTGGTCTTAACTGACAGCTACCATTACCTGCTTAAAAGATGGATTTAAAAAAATATTAAAATATTACATTGCATCAAATGCACTGGTATTATAGATAGAGTTTTTTGTTTTAAAACTTCTTTCGTCCCAGGGAAGATCTGTTCATCCCAAATACATTTTCTAATGAAGTGGGTGAGTGAAAAGGGATACAGTCACATGCATATACACTGTATAAGTATGTAAATGTATACTTTTTCACTTCCCTCTCCCTCTGTATATATTTGTCTGTCTCAGAAACAACCCCTGTGAAAGCAAATGTATACTTTTTTACTTCCCTCTCCCTCTGTATATATTTGTCTCTCTCAGAAACGACCTCTGCAAAAGCAGTGGTGGAGTGCTGGCTGCAGGGCACAGCGACCTCAGTTCAAAGCAGAGTTGCCATTTTGGCCATTTTATGGCCAAATTTGACAACTGTTGCCTTTTTGAAAAGAGTTTGGCCATTAACTTTTTGGTTTGGCCATATTTATTTTTCTCTTTGTTTTTAATTTTTTTTAAATGAAACAAATTGAAATGAAACAAAACCAAGTCTAAAACTGCACATCTACTTAATTATTATTATTAGTAGTATTTTTTTGTACATTCCTGGGGGTTGATGAGGGATCAAGGATTGTATGAAGGAGTCTGAAAAGTGTTGGGGACCCTTGCTTTAGGACTTTGAAATATAGGATTGATTGAGGTAAGCTAACTATGTTATAGAAGTATTTTTAATAAATTCTTATTTTTAGAGTGTAGTGCAGTATTGCTATGTTTTATAAACAATTTTGGCAGTTGGCCATTTTCTAGCATCTTTTTGGCCAGAAACGTCTCCAACTATCTGACAACCCTGGTTTAAAGACCGAGAACTGAGAATGAGACACATAATTTGGGTTCTCCAATTTATTTGTTCTTAATTCTGTGTTTGTTACAGTTTACTATGGCTGCAACTAACAATTCTTTTCATTATTGATTAATCTGCTGATTATTTTCTCAATTAATCAACTGTGTTCTACATGTTCTATGAAATGCCAGAAAATGATAAATTGTCTATAACTGTTTTCTGAAACCCGAGATGACGACTTCAAATGCGTTGTTCTGTCCACAAGCCAAAGATATTCAGTTAACAGTCATAGAGGACTATGTTGGTGATTAATTTAATAGTTAACTAATCAATTAATTGTTGCAGCTCTTCAGTTTTGTTTAAAACCAATTTATTTAAATGGAGCAAAATAAATATAACAAGCCTGGCTGTGGAAGGGTCAAACTCCACTCCTGCAACTTTTTGTATTGTATATATAAAAAATTATAAAAATATATTAAATATCTTTTTTTAGTATAAATGTATTTATTTAGAATGAAATAAGCCCTTGTGTATCTGTAAGATAAATTTTGTAGATATGTAAGAATTTGGCTCAGTCGGTAAGAGAGCCGGCTACCACTCACTTGGTCGTGATTTCAAATCACGGTAGGGAAATTTTAATTTTATAGATGTATTTATTTATTTATTAGAATGAAATAAGCCCTTGTGTATTTCTAACATAAATTTTGGGTACATATGTAAGACTTGTCAATTTAGCTCAGTTGGTAAGAGACATGACTACCAATCAGTTGGTCATGATTTCAAATTACGGTAGGGGAATGTTAATATTTCTTTTTTAATTTCTTGTTACGGTAGAAAAACAAAGTCAACTCCAGGTTTAGACTGGAGTTTGACAATTATTTATTTCCTCAACATTTTAATGGTGTTTTTATTATTCTACTAAAAACTAACAATGATAATAACAAAGTAAAGAAACATTTTGATTTTCGGATGGTTTATATTTCCTTCAGAACGGTTAAAATTGTTTTTTGTCTGGAGCCCTGGTGGCCATAGAAATGTCCAACAGACATATCTGAATGGATGAATAACCTAATGGACATACGGCCGTTTTGATTTTGTTTGTTATTATATAATTGGCCTACCTTTTACATTGGTGTACCTTTACAACCTCTGAAGGGCAACTGTGTCCAACCACTAGTTAAACTGAAATTGGAGGAAGTAATGCTGATTGTGTCGGACTATTTCTCTGAATCAAAGGGAAGTTTGTATTTTCTTAGTGTGTGTCATTAACACTAGTGAGTATAATGTCATCTGGTATTAGTGCCTTTGTTTGCTTGTCGTTCTTTCTGTTTAGCTGTGCTTAGTTTGAACGTGTTTGGTTCCACTGTATTTAGCATGTTAAGAATTCCAGGCTCCCGTTTTCGTGACCGGAAACAGGGCTCGTAAAACGGGGTCTGTTGTGTAAACTCTCAGCTTGTTTATTCATATTAAAAACATACATATATAAACATAGATACATGCATATAAACATTACAGTGAGGTGTGTTTAAATATTTCTCATTGTCATGGTTGCTATTAGTCCAGTTCTGAGAATTCTAATCATCAGAATATATAGATTTTGCCTTCAGTTGGAATCTATAATACAGAATGTAAAACAATTTTTTTAAAGAGAAATATTCATATTTTCTATGCTTTTGGGATCGTAAACTTTTTCTAGTACAAAGTTAAAACTTCAATTTAAATTAAGTATAAGCTGTTATGTTATTCAACAAGCCAGAAAATCAGATCATAGATGTGCGAGTTCTCTCTCTGGCTCCAAAAGAGCTAAATCAGCAAATTTTGGGTAAGTCTCTGAGATAAAGCTTGGATTATCTCCCCTTCTGGCCAAATCTGGCAACCCTGCTTTGAAGCGAGCAATATTAATAACAATAAATGGTGGCTTACTGTGAAAGAAACAAAAAAAATTTATTCTCTATACATGGATTCCAATCTTCAACTACATTACAGATTTAAAGAAAAAAGACTTTGAAACGAGATTTGGCCAGAAGGGGAGATAACCCAAGCTTTATTTCAAAGACTTTCCCAAAACAGGCATTGGGATAGCGTCGAATTTGGAAATGGAGCGAGGCTGGTATTGAACTTCTGGCTCCAGACTTGCTCCATTTCCAAATTGGATTCTATTCCAATGCCTGTTTTGGGTAAGTCTAAGAGATAAAGCTTGGGTTATCTCCCCTTCTGGCCAAATCGGGCAACCCTGCTTTGAAACCAGCAATATTAATGACAATAAATGGTGGCTAATCTTACTCTGAAAAATCAATGTTTTTGCAATCCAGTTGATCTGTAACAATGATATTTTTTATGGCCTGTTTTCTGCAAACTCTTGTGGCAAATGCTTGAAAAGGGTTCAAGCATCTCTTGAACGTTCCTGCTTCAGTTGCCATGACTACTGAGTATCTGCACCTGCCCTAGGTACATGATAACAGTCCCCATTGATGCAGATCATAGTAAAATGCAATAAATATTGCATGTGTTTGTAATAACGATCATAAAAGTTTTAACAACCATCAGCAATTATTAGGAAAAAAATTGATGGGAAGCAGACAACAATTATGTTGTATTTTATATGAGGTCTGTCTGGAAAGTATCTAGCTATTTAATAATGACAAAAAAATAGCCCACCTAGGGCAATGGCACCTTAGACCTTCGAATGTACTCCCCTTGGAACCTCACACACTTATTTCAGCATCCGTTCCTCTTTTCAAAACTGTCTGCAAAGTCTTCTTTCGGGATCGTCAGATTCTCCTTAATCTCGTCCACGGTCTAAAATCTCTTTGGGACAAGCCAGAAGTCCCAGGGAGCTAAATCTGGACTGGACTGACAGAACTGGGCGATGCAATTGTAGCGGTTACTTTTCACTAAGTACCAAAATAGGGTTTAAAATAGCAAACTGGTCTTGTCACCTCAACAAGGGCCAGCTCTGACCCCTATGAAGTATGTAACTAATATTAGCTCCCTTTTTGCATGACGTCAGCACACCTATAAAAACCCTTGTTTGTTGATTCTCCAGGCCTTTCGTAGCCTGTTCACTACATGCTACCTTCGCCTGTGTCTATTTCTCTGGCACATAAAAACATCTCTCCCTTTTCCACTTAATGTTTCGGTCTCGCTTAGGCCCCACTTTCTAACTACGGACATTACTTCAAATGCTGTCTCTTACTTAAAATCGTTGGTCATTCTTTCTCCATTCCTTTTCGCCAAAACTAGGAATAAATGCCTCATTCATAGGCCCTTCCGAGAATTTATAACGACCATCGATAATTAGTTTCTGTTAAAAATCTGGTTTAGCGGAGCAACCCTTAAGTCTTCCTGACCAGAAACTCTTTCCTTCATGCCAGGCATGAAGGCAGGCTCAGTCATTGTGAAGGCAATGGTCACACAGTATACAAGCTCACTCAATGGCGTCTCACTGCCGACTGAGTAACCCCTCAGGAGTGTATCTGATTATGAATGTACAGTAAGCCCCCCACCCCTGATTTGTTGCCAAGTTACATCCAGGCCGTGCAACCAATTCTCAAGATATTCAAAATAGCTGGATACTTTCCGAATAAACCTTGTACACATCAGGTGACGAAGACCCGGTTTCTGTTGCATTGCATCAGCTTAGTCATTCTCACAAGTTTCAAGTCTGGTCGAGACCAGGACATTAGTCTATTAGTTATTTTATTAGTTTTTATGATCACCCCCTTGGCAGGATGCAAGTCCACCAAAGGGATGTCTCCACCCTAATCACACAGCTTAGAGTGTACTCAATTGTGCTGAGTGCACAGGGAAATTTGTCCTAATGAAGAGTTTTCCACACACTTCACTCATATTGGGAATCGAACCCAGGACCTTCTGCGTGTGAGGCAGATGTGCTAACCATTACACCATCCGAGCAGACTTGTGGTGGTGTAATAAACATCATAATTCTTCTTAAAATCATGTATATCTGTTGATAGCACTACATAGTCTGGTAATAAAGAATAGTAAATAGTAATAGTACAGTCTTACCACATAGAGTTGCTAAATATTGCAAAAAAAGAATTTTCTGATATTCAATCTACTTATACCATACGTGTAGCCTCTCAGTCCCTTGTACCCCATTCTAGTAAAAAAAAATACATCAGGCTTTACTACTTCTAAACTATGCATAATCTTAAACATTTCTATTAAGTCTCTCTGATCCCTTCTTTGTGTACAATTTGTATATAGAAGCACACATCATAACAATCATATTTACACAATGTCTAGAGCCTTAAACCTTTTGCGGTGGTGTAATAAACATCATAATTCTTCTTAAAATCATTTACATCTTTTGATAGCACTACATATTCTGGTAATCTATTCCAAAGTCCTACCACTATATTGCTAAAAAAGAATTTTCTGATATTCAATCTACTTCTACCATATATGTGTGGCCTTTCAGTCCCTTGTACCCCCTTCTAGTAAAAAATACATCAGGGTTTACTACTTCTAAGCCACGCATAATCTTAAACATTTCTATAAAGTCTCCCTGATCTCTCCTATTTTCTAACAATGTTAATCCTAACACTTTTAGCCTATCTTCATAACTCATACATTTTAATTCCGGTACTAACTTAGTTGCTCGTCTCTGGACTTTTTCTAAAAGATTTTTATCTCTCTCCAAGTAAGGTGACCAGGCCTGTGCACAGTACTCAAGGTGTAGATGGACATAAGTCTTATATGATATAAGGAATGAGTCCTAGTAGATAATCATGTATTAATCTGTGATTTCTCCGGTAGACTAGTCACATAACTTAATAAAGAGAAATCAAATTAAATGCAGTAGTCTTTGTGACTTTAAAGTTCTCTGTTAAAAATGACTCCCCAAAGGGGAATTTTGATTTATTAGATCTAAAGATAATGAAATCAGTTTGATGGCTCCAAGTGTTAAACACTACAGTATTTCTTCACCCTTGGGAATTTAACTATTTATGATGTATTAATGCTATGTTTTCTCTTTGCAGTATATCACATTAGGCCAGAGACTTGCCCTACCCATATACAATCAGTGTCTTTTTTCCCCATTTTTCCTACTAATTCAAATTTTCTGCAAACCCTTGTAACCATACAAGCTGGAATTGCTAATTAAATATTTATTAGGCTTTCTTCACGTTGTGCAATTTTCAGGCAAAAAGTGAGAACCATAAAATGGCTGTAGTGTAAATTCCTCTACATTTGTTCCTGGAGTGGCTGATGAGATTTCTTGCTAGACATTTTTTTGTCCTGGGTCTTCTTACTCTGGCAGTGAATTGGATAGTAGCTCAAGACATTTGTAGATGACGATGAAGGCAGTGAAAGCAATGATTGTCCTGGAGTGGCTGATGAGATATTTTGCCCACATGATGTCACATAAAAATATCTTGGTCCCAAGTGGTTAACTTGGTTATCTTGTTTGGACCAATTTGTTGCAGGTCCGAATTTAAAAAACTGGAAGATGTTGCTTGTGTTTTGCTTATTTTTAATGTTGTCTTTTTGTTTTTTTATAGCTTAGATGCCAAATCTACAACCATTCAAGTGAGCGTGAAACAAGGTGGACTGAAAATGCTTCAAATCCAGGACAATGGATCTGGAATTCGGGTGAGTAAGACCCTCTCTCTCCTAGATACTTGTATGTTTTTCTCCCTTGAGGATGAGGGGGAAGATGTAAAATAATATTATTTTTGAGAAATTTCTTTGTTTTTTTTTTTGTTGTTTTTCTTTATCTTTAAATGGCTAATGGATAATGACAACAACGTCTGTCGGTGAAAGAAAACCAAAATTAAAAAATAACATAAAGTTTTCTTTAAATCAACATATGTTTCTGTAAGTTTATTTATTTTTTTATAACTATCCTTCCGACAAAAAGGTATTCCACAAAATGTCCATCGGTGAAACATCATTCCAGTGAAAAGGTTTTTGACGAAATGTCCGCCCAACAAAAGTTGGCTAACTGTCATTCGGCGAAATGTTCGTTGGCAGAAAGTCCAAGAGCTGTTTGAAACGGTCATTTGTGCAGCGTTCGGTTTGTTCATAATGTATTTGAGTTTTCATTAGTGAAAATGAAATTCTTTGTTGAATTTCAGTATTGCTTGTATAGATAATGAATAATAATAATAAATGTAGTAATGCAGTATGTTTACATAATTATAAAATTGAAACTCTGCAACATTTTGCTGATGTGTTGTTAATCAGTAATTTTGAGCTACGTGATTGTTCGGTTGATTTGATTGATTCCTGGTGTTGGTGTATTTCATTATAGGCATAATGGTGTGAGTAACTTTGGTGGTATTTTCGTAGTGCTACTGACTTGACTTATTTGCATGTTTTTAAAGGCTTAGATAGGCTCCAGAGAAAGAGTTCAAAAACTAGGTCTTCAGTAGTGCATTTTAATTGGTTGAAAAATAAATTTTATGATTTTTGCTGCCAAATTTTATTTACTGTTTGAAAGTGCTGTCTTAAACAAAAGTGAAATTGCCATTCTTCACACAAACTTTGAAGAGTGAACATTGTCACCACACCATGATAGCACGGGTGGAATGTATTAAATACATTGAATCTTGTGGAGTAACAGTAAAAAGCTGACCAGTTGTTTCTTTTACTTTCTATTCATTGTATTCAATTTTGTCTCCCGAAAGATAGAGTGTAGTTACAGATATGGGGGCCCAGGGTCTTTGCTCCTTGAGGGGCCTCCTCCAACATTTAGTGAGATTAGTAGAAATGCAGTAGGTGAACTGTTAAGTAAGTATTCTCATTGTCTGTAATGAGTTATTCCCCTTAGACAGGAGAGTGCATACAGCTTCTGGTAAAGTGCCAATGTTTACACCCTCGTGGCATATTGGTTTTAGGAGATTGAGAAGACACACGTGTGTTGTTGACTGTGGTCATTGTAAATATGTATGAATAAAGGATCTGTATGAGTACGACTTTTGTTTGCATTTTGAATCTGTTAATATCTGTCAATATAATACTAACATGAACTACTATATATAAAGCTTTTAGGGGCGCCCCTCCAGTGAGGGGGCAGGGTTTAAATATCCCACCTCCCCCATAGCTATGCCTCTAACTTTGTCTCAAGAACCAAGGAAGAAGAAAAGCAAGGAAGAACAACACAAGAACTCCTGTGTAATCTTTCCTGTCATTTCGACCAATAGACCATTTAAACAAAAATAAAACCAGCACGAGGAGACGAGAAATTCCAATTACTTGTTCTTATTGAGTGGTTACTGACCATCCCTGTTCACTAGATGAAAGGCTGAAGCAGGGTAGTGGTCGGCTAGATGTCAAGAGGTAGTGAAGGTCTTCTTAGGTTCTTAACATCACTATTTTCATTAAGTGAATCTCTCAATAGTGAAACTTCAATTAAGCAAACTGGATGTAGAATTTTTCAAATCATAAGTGGTTCTGCTTGAAAGTGTAAGAAGCTCTAAAGAATGGCTCCAATGTCCGACATGAAAGAGAGAGGAACGTATGGCTGTCCAGCGGGATGGCGTCATGTCACTAAATACAGGAAATGGTGTTATGGCCAAATCATGTCGGACACGCAGGTTCTTGCACGATCTCCGAAGTTAAGCAATGTCAAGCCTGGTCCATACCTAGATGGGTGACTATCTGGAAATACTATGTGCCTTAAGCAGCTTGGGATCATGTAGAGAGTCTCCCATGGTGATCCCGCTAATCCCCCTAAGGAGGAGACCAATCACTACACTATGCTCAATAACGCAAGCCAGAGGACTGCTCCTTTACTCCCCCTCCCACCGGAACCCTCTGAATGGCCTGTGAGCGACAAGAAACATATGAAAAGGAAATGGTATTGTGATAAATAAATTGGACTATTCCAGAGGTTCCAAACCTTTTTGAGTCATTCCCCCCTTTTGTCAATAAGATTACT
>VCCN01005725.1:384110-396839 GCA_006491835.1 Architeuthis dux
TTTGTGTATAATCTGGGTTTATTTGAGTGCAGCATCTTGATTTTTTTTAGGAAAACCAGTTAGGATCCAACTCACTATACTAGCAATGATCTGTGACACTTGCTTGCTAATTAACCATTGCTCAATATAGAGCTTTATTAAATTTGTCTTTTTTTGGCACAGAACCATGGTAGTGGTGCATCCAATGACTTCCAAAAGTTCTCATGAAGTTTTGTGGAAGGGTGGGCAATGGGCTACAGAAGAAGTGATTAAATTTTGGAGCGGATCCAGGAATTTTTTCCTCCCCTGCATTGTAGCTATATATCCATACCACACAGTAACTCCAAATGTTATCAGTAAGTTTCAATGACATTTTGTGGAAGGGTGGCCTGAAAGAAATGATTAAATTTGGGGGCAGATCCAGGAATTATTTTACAGTTACCTCCCCTGCATCGTAACTATTTGTGAACTGATTTTCATTCAGTTTTTAGTGACAATGGGGTTGGCAGAGGTATGCGCTCTCTGAGTGCTTTCTAGTTTGATATTTGTTTTTATTGAGTCAAAAAGAAAAAGATTAAACAGGTCAGGTTAGTCACTCAATAGAAACTGTCATGTGACCAATATCTTTTGGAAGCTTGCCATGTTGGGGGTAATCAATTAAAAAAATTATAAAAAATGCTGATCAATGAATAAGTCCTTTCTCTCGCCTTTTGTTGGGCAGTAATCGCTAAAAAAGTCTAAATTTTCAAAATTCATGTGTGAATGCTGCCAGACACAAATTAAGGGACCAATTTAGCATAAACTTACATTTCAAATTGAACCCCCTACTGAAAACTTGGGGGAAGTTAAAAAAAAGTTTTTGTAGATATAATAAGAAGTAAATATTAAAATTCCCAGCCCTCTAGCTCTATTAGTATGCCTGATACATATATATAGATAGATATCCAGACCAGCTAAAAAACTGAAGAAACCTATGTTGGCAGTCTTGGTTGACGGTTTCTAAAACATCTTTTTTTAAATTGTGTAACACTTTTAGTACCAAAACTATTTGTGTTTTTGCTCTCTTTCCAGATCGCTTAGTGGATTCCTCATCAATTCGAAAGGCTTTAGATGCCATTTACCAAGCCTACCTGCCCAAGAACTCCCACCCCTTTATCTACCTGAGTTTAGAGATTGCCCCTCAGAATGTGGATGTTAATGTCCATCCAACCAAGCATGAGGTCCACTTCCTTAATGAGGGCAGTATCATTGAGAGTATACAGAAAGCCATCGAGACCAAACTTCTTGGTTCAAACATGTCCAGGACTTACTTTACACAGGTGAGGAGACTAGTCTTGTTCAACCCCACCTGCCAAACCCCACCAAATATAGTCTGAAAAAAGGCCAGTTAACATAAGATTCCAAATTAATTAGGGAGGACGTTAGATCAATGTATTTTTGTTATTTTGTTTGGAGGTTCTTCTCTGTTCTAGTTCTGTGATTCTCAAAGTGTGCATCATGGCTCCCCAGAGGCACCACAGGATATTCTAAAACTAATAATTCCAGGCAATCAGTGGTAGCTGTGATAAAAAGCAAATGTGCTAAAATCGACATGGAACTGGAAATGTGCATCTTCCTCTTTGGGAGGAAGTCCCGATTATCGACAGAGAACGACGTTGGAAGCAGAGAAAAATCAAAGAGGCAGCTCACATCAAAATGTTGACTAAATGCATTAGCCAGACAAGTGCGGATTTCAACCCGATGTGGCGTCCACCTCTCAACAAATCTAAACCCAACAGGACAAAGACGCAGAAACATCCAGGTGGCTGTCTCCAATCTGATTCCAAGATTTGAGAAACTGTGTAGTAAACAACAGGCTCACCCATCCTACTAGTAATTATTACGATTATTAACAGAGGAAGCAGATATATGACTTTTTTTTAAATTTAAATTATGTTTCATTTTTTTTTTACCCAACTTAACTGTGTGAACTTAAATGTAATTTTCTATAGTCTTGAGAAGGGTCATTAATATTGAAATGGTTTTTCGGACGATTGAACTCCTTCTTGTTATTTGTGTTGTAAACACGACGTTTCGGCCGATCCATTCTTCGGCTTTCTTCAGGTGTAAAATCCGAGTGTAATGAGTTAAACAGAAATTATGTTTAAAGGGGGGGTTGCCCTTACAGCGCATGACCTGGGTGTTTCTATGTTTTTGTCCTGTCGGGTTTAGATTTGTTGAGAAGTGGAAGCCACATCGGGTTGAAATCCACACTTGTCTGGCTAATGCATTTAGTCAACATTTTGATGTGAGCTGCCTCTTTGATTTTTCTCTGCTTCCAACAACGTTCTCTGTCGATAATCTGGACTTCCTCCCAAAGAGGAAGAAGCTCACCATTCTCTCCAGATGTGGTCGGCCATAGCAGATTTATCTATCTCACCCCTGATTACGTCGTTTACAACACAAATAACAAGAAGGAGTTCAATCGTCTGAAGAACCATTTCAATATTAAATGTAATTGTTTAGTATTTTCTGACCATGAAAAAATCCTTAAACACTAAGAGCACCATGATTTCAAAAGGTTTGGGAACCGCTGTTGTAGTTTGGATTTATAAAATAAATGAATTCAAAGCCCAAACATAAAATGTAATCTTAAAATTATGTAAAATATAATTTAACCCTGTTAAATGGATCCCTGTGAATGGTATTGTTTTTGTGATTCAAGTTGTTGGAATAAACCAAGCAGGTTGGTATATTAGCTATGATTTTCTGTTTGCCAATTTGTTCAGTTAAAAAGAAAAGAAAGCGACAGACCTCTCACTTTTCTTACAAATTATACACTTGTAGAATGTATTGGCTGAAACATTGTGATAGCAACACAAAGAATGGGTGCAGTTGTCCAAACAAATCTTGGAAGGTTAATTGGTCTTTATGTATTTGTTACATCTTTCCAAATATTTCTTTATTATGCAGGCCTTGCTCCCAGGGGCTCCAGTCTATTTGGATGATAAGGATGACGGAAACAAAAAATCATCAGCCACAGCTCAACAAGGTAAATCAACTTGTTACATTTTTTTGTAATTCAAAGCCTGAATTATTCTCCATAACATTTCAGAAGCCTTGAGGACATCGTTTCTCAATCTTTTTTCCCTGAAGAAAGCTTTGAAATATTTTTCATGTCTTAACTCTTGGATTCATGTAAAAAAAATTGAATGATAATGCAAGGGAAATAATTACTGATAAAAGTTACCTCCCTTTAAACTTTAGATTTATTTTTTTAAATTTCATTCAAATCTTAAAAGAATTCCATTATTTTTTATTCTATTCATAGAAGAGTTCCACTGTCATTCAGGAGCGGCTTATGAACCCAAGAGTTAAGGAACCCCTATAATCTATAATTCTATATTATTCTTATATATAATTTTTTTTTTATCACTATCTCTTCCTGAACCCTAGGGTTCCAGTGAACCCAGGTTGGAAAAGCTTGCTCTAGGATTTGATCCACTTGTTGAAACCTGATTATAAAACAGCTGATATGAGCTAAATTGCTAGTTGTTTATTTTTAATTGTTTTTAGATGACTTTCATTTATTTTGATGTATAGCCGATCATTAAAAAATGTACAGAAATACATAACTGAATGAGAAAGTTGGCAACTATAGACAGAGATGAGATTTCAAAAGTATTAGGCTTGGTTGAGGTTTATAGACTTACTAAGTATGCAACTGGCTTTCAACTGGTGGTTACTGTTATGTTGTTTGTATTATTATGTCTTTGTTGTTTGTTGTTTGTATGTTCCTTTTTGTTTTTTTAGCTGTGTTGGCTAATGTATTTGGTTAGAACCGTATTTTAGCTGTGTTTAGTAAAGAATGGAGAGAGAACAAAGACATGTTTACAGGACGATAGCCTGGTCAAGAGAGAGCCTTACCATCTCTCACTTCCGTCTATTATGGAAGTTTTTTTACCAATATCCTCATCTTTATTCTTTTTGTTTGATAAAATGTATGATTCTGAGTGGATTATTTATCAATCTGTTTCTTTCCAAAAAATGTCTGAAGAATAACTTTAATAATACCAGTTACCCTAAAACTGACTGGATGAACTTTCCAATCAAAATGTCTTTGTGAAAAGAATAATAAAATTGAAGGATGTCATCCTGAAACATTTAATGAACTTGTTGATGCCAAATTCTGATTATAAAATCAAATGTCATTATTACACAATTTCCTCAGGCTAATATCATCGTCACTGTTTTGAACGCAACAATTTAGCTGATGTTTTCCCTGATTTTCTTTGTGTGTTGATTCTGGTGATCTTTGAATCTTATTCGTGATTACCAGATGTTACCTGACTTGACAAAGGCCAAAGAATGCTTTGAAACACTTTGTTCAAAACAAATACAAGTGTGATTATTGTTTCATTTTCCCACACTACCAGAATTTGGTGTGTTAGAAACCATCAACCAAAAGTGTCAATATAGGTTTCTTCAGTTTTTAAGCAGGTCTGGCTGACACTGGGCGCACAATGTGTCTGGACTTTGGGAAGACAGAGGTTGGTCTCTGGAAAGAATTGGCCTGGAATATAACGAAGGATCGAGACGGAGACAATTTTTCTTGTAAAAGCATATACTGTTTATTCGTAATTCTACAGAAATTGTTGTCAGGATATTCCCATAAAATTGAGAGATAGAGAGCGAGAGTCTAGACAGCTTCAGGGGTGACCACTCGATCCGTATCTGTGGGACACTCTGTTTTGTCTCCGCTCTGTCAGTCTTATTAATTGTGTGGTTGTTTACAGTTTCTAAAGGTTAAATTAATTCATCTTGTTTAGTCTATATATTTTGAATTTTGGCTATTTTGAATTCACCTGTGCTCGTTTATTAAACAGATTTCTATTTTTAGGTATTTTCTGTCAGTGTTTTGACTGTTATTTCCTTTTCTCCTGAGTTACCCTTTGATGTTATCAAAAGTACCACTGTTGTTTACCAAAAGTGCCAAATCGATTGTTTTAGTTAGTGTCAATCTTTATATTTTGACCTTCCGATATTTTCTTTTCGTTTATCTATCTATTTTCATTCATGCACCCCTTCACTATGGTACAGTATATAATGATACACAGACTTAATTAGTAAGAACATTGTGATACTGCATCATTTAAAGTTGTTATAAAGCATCTTTGATTTTCCTTCAGATGATACACCAAAGGTTTATGCTCATCAAATGGTAAGAACTGACAGCAAGGAACAAAAGCTTGATGCTTTCCTTCACAAACCCAGCAGCACGACCCCACTTGTGAAGAATTCAACAGAAGATAATGAGGGCACCTCAATAAAGATGGAAATAGATGGAGGGCACTCGGAGTCAAAAAAGCCTAGGGTGTCTTCTCCAGAACAGTTAGTCATTTTTTAAATTTTATTTTCTGACTTCATTTTGCTGCAAGATACTATCTCTGTCCCATAATAGTTGTTACGTGTAGTGTATGAAATACATATGCAAATGTAGCAACTATTATGGGACAGAGGTAGTACTTTGTTTCCCCTTGTTACATTCATTTAATTCTAGACTATAACGACCAGAGAATTATATTAGGTTGTTACATATGAAATATTGTTTTTTGAATAGTAAGATGAAGGATGATATAAACAACAAAATAAAAATATGACCCATTTGAATCAATAATCTTTTTCCAATGATCCTCTAATAATAATGACCTTCTCTATAAAATTCTTTAGGTTTAATGGTCACAAATTCAGTAAAAGCACAAATTTTGGCTTCTTTATTATTTAACCTTTTGTTACAGACATAAAGTTCAAAATGTTTGAAAAGATGATAATCTGCAGGTGAAATGTCAGGTGAATATAGAGAATGCTGCAATACTTTGTATCACAATTCTCTAAGAATTCTTTTCTTCTTAATTAGATCTGAACCCTCAGCGTCAACGACAGCCAAATCGGATTTGGAGATGAAGCGACAACCAGTCAAACTGACCAGTGTCTTGGCTCTGCAGAAGGAATTTCAAAAGAATTATCACTCGGGTAATTCCTTTTTCTCTTTGACTCACAAAAAGATTGATTTGCTGACTGGAATTCTTTTCTACAACCACCATCTTGTTTGTTCATCATCATCATCAGCCGTTATAAATCCACTGCTGGACAAAGGCCTTTCTCATCTCCTTCTATGACAACCTTAATTGTGCTAACCTCTGCCACATCCTACTGGTAAACTTTTCTATCTCGTCCCTCCATCTTGTGTCTGGTCTTTTTCTACTGCATTTACTTTCCCATGGGCACCAATCAGGGCTTAATTATTTGCATAATATCCTTCACTCTAGTCTTCCCTCTGATCCATGTTGATCTTTGTTTATCTCTAAGAGTTATCCCTATCATTGCTCTTTCCATGGCTTTCTGCGCTATTCTGAGTTGGTTTTCAGCTCATTTTGTTAATTTCCATGTTTCGCATCCGTAAGTCATGGCTGGTATTATGCAACCATTGTATACTTTACGCTTTAAGCACATTGGCAAGGTGCTCTTCAGAATGTCTCTATTCATACCAAATGTTTTCCAACCTATCGTTATGTGTTGTTGTATTTCGCAGTCATGGTTTTTCTCTAGCTTTATTACCTGTCCTAGGTAGATGTATTCATCAAAAGTAATGTTCAACAATAAAGTCCTGAAAAAAATAAAGATCTTTGTATTGACTGTATTTATATTAACAATTGTATCAAAAGAATATAATGTTTTTTTGTATTGCAGGTTTACGAGAAATCTTTCAAAACCACAAATTTGTTGGTTGTGTCAGTAAAGAATTAGCCTTGATACAGCATCAAACCAAATTGTATCTTGTGAACACATTCAAACTCAGGTAAAAAAGTTTTCTTTGTATGATAGGGGAGATTTTTACAGTTTAAAATTTAAAAAAAAAAAATTTATCTCTTTGATTTACTAATACTAATATATAAGAGCGGATTCTGGTCTTTTGAGATTTCAACATTCAGGATTATGGAATTCAACCTTTAGCCCAAACTACTTGTAATATATAATCTTTATACAACTAAAAACATTTTAACCCCCTCCCCAAAACTAAAACCTCCGACTTTTGGAATTTTAAACTGATTTCGGCATTAAATGACCCACCAAGGGTTGATATGCTGCTAAACAAATAAATCAATCAATCATATTGGTATCATACCATTTAATTCTTCCTAGTTAATTCAGCCTTGTGATGACACTTTTCATTTTCCACTGAACCAAAGTATATGACTTTTACAGCCTGAGGATAAAGCCATCGAAAAAAATGACAGTAACAACAAAGATGAGGATAACAGTTCAAATAAATCAGTGTATAATAATAAATCCTCATCTCAGAAATTTAGACAGAAATTACAACATTTATCTAAAAGTGAGATATTTTAAGGAAATTTTGAAATTAAAAATATGTTCAAATATATGTAAGTTGCTTTTTTCTACATCCATAACAATAACATTTCTATTTTCTAATTCAGAGCTTTCCAAACTGTGTGTCACAACACTTTAGAGTGTCACTGATAATCTCTAGGTGTGTTGCGAAATTAAGAATAATTTTGTATATCTTTCAAAAGATACTTGTCAGTTGAACTGCTTGGATGACATTATATATTTGGCTTGGCTAACAAAACCGGAGTAAGGTGTCACAAAAGATTTTATTTTTAAAAAGTGTGTCATAAACAATAACATTTCTATTCTCTAATTCAGTGCTTTCCGAACTGTGTGTCACAACACTCTCTAGGTGTGTTGCGAAATTAAGAATAATTTTGTATATCTTTCAAAAGATACTTTTCCTGAGTCAGTTGAACTGCTTGGATGACATTATATATTTGGCTTGGCTAACAAAACCGGAGTAATGTGTCACAAAAGATTTTATTTTTTAAAAGTGTGTCGCCAAAAAGATTTGGAAAGCTCTGCTCTAAGGTATATCAATGGCCTAATGGATAAGATAACAGAAATCTCCTTATCACTAATTCAGTTATTAGTGTTATTCCATACTAATGCATGAACTCTAAAATTTCGAATACTCTTTGTGCTTGTTTTGTCCCCAAGCCATTTTGATATAGAAATGAATTTATGGTATTTTTTCTTTTGTAAATAAGTTTTGAGATAACTCGTCAAGCCAGTGCCATGGACAAGATAACTCCTCTTACGATAGCGTGTTATTATTTTTTCTAATATACATTTATACATAATTAGATATTAGTTGATTTTAATTCTATTTTCATCAATTTTTTATGAGAAAAACCCAGCACTGGAGTTACAATGTTAAAAATTATACTTGGCAGCAAACAGGTTAAAAATATTTAAAACAATAGTTAAAAACTCATATAACTAAAAAAATGAAGTCACTAAAAATCCTTTTTGGCATGCAATTATGTTTTTTTCTTCTTTTTCTCTCTTTCTATGAACAGCCGAGAAGTGTTCTACCAGCTTTTGTTGTTGGATTTTGGAAATTTTGGTGCAATTAGACTCTCGGTAATTATTTTATTATCATGTTTCATGTTACTGTCAAAAAAACTCTTTGTGTGTTCGGAACCTATAGGAAACTGTATGTGTGTACAAACCCTATAAGAGAACTGTATGTGTGTACACACCCTATAAGAGGACTGTATGTGTGTACACACCCTATAAAAAATGTACATGTATCCATAGGCGTCTGCTGCCATTTTTTCCAGGTAGGGGCAAAAACCTATGTTCCAGGGGGGCTGACAAAATGATACATCCGGATGTTGGTTGTCGGGTAAGGGACTAGGGAGTTCTTAAGCTGTGACTCGTCCTAAGCTGTCACTGTCATTGTTCATAGTGACCCTTTGATCCCAGCCTCTTTAAGGTTCCAACTTTTAAACCCTGATGCCCTCGGTGAGAAGGCCTGATCCTGTGCCTTGTTGGCACCCCCTAGCAGACGCCATGCGTGTGTTCAGACCCTGTATGAAACTATACGTGTGTCCAGACCCTATATGAAACTGTACATGTGTCCAGAGCCTTATGAAACTGTACATGTGTCCAGACCCTGTATGAAACTGTACGTGTGTCCAGACCCTATTTGAAACTGTACTTGTGTCCAGACCCTGTATGAAACTGTACATGTGTCCAGACCCTGTATGAAACTGTATGTGTGTCCAGAGCCTGTAGGAAACTGTATGTGTGTCCAGACCCTATCTAAAACTGTAATGTGTATCTAGACTCTATTAACAGGAAAACTACTGGATTGAGCTGATTGATATTTGACACACAAATGGTTTTTGACCCGAGGGAGGGTGATTAGGATATTAGGGCCATGCTAGATTGTTGCTGAAAAAATATAATAATAAATAAGCTAATAAAGAGTTATCACTGCCATAACAATCAGTTACTTGCCCTTCTTTTTTTATTTGTTATGGACTGAATAAATCACAAACCAGTTTTTATTCATTTTTCCGTTTACTGAAGGTCGATATGGACAGTTATTCTACCAGCCACTTTGTAAATTTTGTTTCTCCATTTGTGTTGTGGCTTTTTTTTTTTTTTTTTTTTAATTAAAAAAAAAGATTTTCCCAATTTCCTAAATCATGTATAGTTTCCAGTTTCAGAAATGATTCAATCAAAAGCCTTCAGCAAAGTTACACGGAAAACAGTAGAAGACCCAACAATGCTTCATGTTTCCACCACAGGAATATTTGTCTTAGACGATTAACTCAACACATTCAACTTGGTCGATAGATTGAGTGTTCTGCAACAAATCAAATAGTGCAACATGATTTAATTTGATTATTGATCTTCATTTGATCACACACAAACACATATATATGGTCACGAAGCTAAGCCATTCATTGATTCATATATATACACACAGTATACACACAAACACTCAATATAAAGATAAGTAAACATATCAATCTAATTATCCCACTAATTTCTATGGCTAACTCAATAAAAATTTCTGTTTTATTGTGATTGATTGGCAATTCTGTCCTATCTGAGGGTCAGGGATTTTATCTTGCAATGGATATGGTTTTTTTTATCTTGCAATTGATAATATAAAATAACTATTACTCTTCAAATGGTTCTTTGGTTGAACTGTAAACACAACGTTTCGGCCGATCCATTCTTTGGCCTTCTTCAGGTGTAAAATCCAAGAGTGATGGCTTAAACAGAAATTATGTTTAAAGTGGGGTAGCCCTTATAGTGCATGGCCCGGGTGTTTCTGTGTCTTTGTCCTGTCGGGTTTAGATTTGTTGAGAAGTGGAAGCCACATCGGGTTGAAATCCGCACTTGTCTGGCTAATGGATTTAGTCGAAATTTTGATGTGAGCTGCCTCTTTGATTTTTCTCTGCTTCCAACACCGTTCTCTGTCAATAATCTGGACTTCCTCCCAAATAGGAAGATGCTCGCCATTCTTACTCTTCACCATCTTCTGCAGTTAGTGGGTTAATATCAGTTGTCGTTTATGTGTTTGATATTACAGGAACCTGCACCCTTATATGATCTGGCAATGATGGCTTTCAACCTGGAGGAAAGTGGATGGACACCGGCTGATGGCACAAAGGAAGATCTGGCCACTTATGTAACTGACTTCCTTAAGTCTAAAAATGAGATGTTGGAAGAATATTTTGCCATAGAGGTTGACAAGGTATTCAAAATGTCTTTCTTTTTTTTATCTTCCTAAAAACCATTGTTCAGTTGAAAATCAGTCTTGATTGAGCAATTTCTACTGTGTTTTTTTTTTCCATCCAGCTTTGTGTCGGTACTGTCGTGTAAATGGTTTTGCTAAGTATGGGTTTTCATACTTGTAAGAGAGCTCTCGTAAAAGGGAGGTTATCATTGTATAAATATAAGTTACCATCTTGGAACTGATCAGTTTTTATTGGACTGTTGCAGTGTTTATGTAGCATTTTGGCTGTACAATTGTTCCTCATATAAAGTTGTTAAACTAAAACCCATTGGCTTGTTATTAATCACGATAACACAACAACAACCATGATAGCCTTTAGAAAAGTCTTTCTTTGTGCTGCTTTTCTTGTTATCTCAATGTTTTGGCCAACCTGTTATACAGCCTCCTTCTGGTGTACAATCCATAAGGAAAGAGAATGGTATTGTCTGTTTGGCTCGATGTGCTGTGAATGGGCCAAGCCATTCGGCATACTAGCCACCATCTCTTTTCTGAAGGGTATTGGATGTATCAGCCAAAAGAAAGCTGTAGAATGTATCAGCCGAAATCTGGTAGCAACAAAAGCAACACAAAGAATGAGTTCAGTAGTTTGAACAACTCTTGGAATGATGACTCTTCTCAAAATTATAAACAGTATCTTTAGAAAATCCTGTAAGACACTTAAATTTAGATAGACTTGAAGTACACATAGAAAAACTTAGAATATACTTGATACTCTAGATTTACATGTTTTTTGTACACATTAGAATTAGGGTTGCCAACTTTTGGAAATGGAAATATAGGACGGGGAGGGGAGGTTGCGAAGCGCCCCAGTGTTTTGGGGGGATCTGGATAATGGCTTAAAAAATGCTTTAAATTTTGCCCTTCATGGAATTTCTTTTTTAGTTTTTAAAACAAATTTAAGAGCACACTTAAATAATTAGGAATAATGTGAACACATCTGAAAAATTGCCATCATTAAACAAAAACCTTTGTTGGTTGAGGTACCTCATGACACAAAAAAATTTGAAAAATAGTATATTAATACGCTGTAATGTAGCTAATTTTACTCAGCAAGCGATATGCATGTAATTTTGATCAGTAAGCGGTGCAAACAAGAATCTTTGGACAACAATTTAATAAAATTCAATTCAAAACAAGTTATCAGGATATAGGACATTTACTGGTTAATATAGGATATAGGCCAATGTGTTGAAATATATGATTGTCCTATTAAATATAGGAGGGTTGGCAACATTAGGATGTGTACAAAAGGTGGTAGGAGGATGACACCAGCAGTTGTAGTAGTAAATGTTCTTTGTTATGCTTTAAAAAAGGTCTTGATGAATTTGTGTGACTGAATAGATTTTTCATTTTGTTTGCTTGTAATTATTCATGTTATGATTTTTGTTTGATTCTTTAGGATGGTAATTTATGCACCCTCCCCATGCTCTTGGACAACTATGTCCCTCCATTGGAAGGATTACCAATGTATATTCTACGCTTGTCTACTGAGGTGAGACTTTTATATTTATCTCAAAGAAAATCTATGCTAACATTCTAAGATTGGTCTGATATTCAAGGATTACAGATTGTCTTGAAGTTTGCTCCTGATTTTACTGGACATGTTGAAAAAGAGATTTGCAACAATAATAAGATAAAGAAAAACTAATAATGAAATAATAACAGTGAAAATGCTTCATTTAAAAAGCAACAATAATAAGATAAAAAACTAATAATAACAGTGAAAATGCTTCATCTAAAAAGCAACAATAATAAGATAAAGAAAAAATAATAATAAAATAATAACAGTGAAAATGCTTCATCTAAAAAGCAACAATAATAAGATAAATAAAAACTAATAATGAAATAATAACAGTGAAAATGCTTCATGTAGTAATAATAATAAATAAGATTTTCTTAGTTCTTCTATTTCCCTCTTGTGGATGAATTTCTTCTTTTAATATTTTTTCATCTCTTCATTTTTAGGTGAATTGGGACGACGAAAAGGAATGTTTTATGTCATTTTGCAAAGAGACAAGTGAATTTTATGCATTAAGAAATAATGAACTGCAAAATGCGGTATGTATTTATTATTGACCTGATCAGAAGCGATTCTA
>VCCN01005725.1:440062-458005 GCA_006491835.1 Architeuthis dux
AGCAACAGAATAGATGAGATGAGTAAAGATGTTGAAACACAAAGCTGAAATCAAGAAAATTATCAAACAAAATGGATGAATCAACTGTAAGAGACAGTGAGGCTGTATTGTTGGCCTATGTAAGATATATTGACAAAGGTGAATTTACTGAAGAGATACTGAATTCAATTATAAAATGTAGCATCAATACTATCAAAGCTAATGCCAAATGTGAGCGTCTCTTCAAACAATTTTGTGAAGATAAAAATGCAGACCATGTAAGACTATTACTTTACACTGAGGTAAGGTGGCTGTCAAAGGGGAATTGCCTGAAGAGATTCATGGAACTATTTGATATTCTTAGGGACTTCTTAAGTTGCAAACCTGAAATGAAACACCTGCTAACAGTTGATGGTAAAGCATTTGTGAGTTATTTAGCAGATACTTTTGAAAAACTGAATATGTTAAATAAGCAACTGCAAGGAACAAATAATACTCTTGTTGATGCAAAGGCTAAAATATTTGGCTTCATTACATTTATAGAATTATGTCAAAAGAATGTTTCTGCCAAAGATTTTGACCAGTTTCATTGGCTAAAAAAGTGTGAGGTAACTGATGTTACTGTACCTGTCATTGTGGATCATCTGAAAATAATGACCTTTGATTTCAAAGACAGATTTTCTGATTTAAAAAGAAATTGATTTTCCATCTTGGCTAACTCAGCCAATGCTAGTGGATTTCTCTGATGTGGCTATGCAGTATCAAGAAGAACTCTCAGAAATACAAAATGATGAGTCTGTTAAAACTTTATTCAAAATAAAAGAAACTATTGCATGGCTCTGTGATGAGCCAGAAACTAAATACCCAAATTCAACTAGTTTTGCAAGAAAACTACTGTTGCCATTGCCATCCTCATATTTAGCTGAATGTGGTTTTAGTGCTGTAAATGACTTGTTACAGAAAAAAAGAAATCGACTGGATATCACAAAACGAGGAGACTTGAGATTGAAACTGACTAAATTGGTGCCTAGAATAAAACCTCCTTGCAGTAATCATCAAGGTCAAGGATCGCACTAACTTGAGTTTTCTTATCTTGACGTGAGCTTGATTTGTATTTATGATTTATAATAATTAAATAAGCTAAATTAAAAAAAAAACTTTTATGTAAGTTCTTTTTATATGTAGTATTTCACTTCATATTATATTTTTTCAGAACTTTATTCGTTTTTATGTCAAAGGGGGCATCAAAACTTTTGAGATGCTGAGGTGGGACATGGCCCAAAAAAGGTTGGGAACCACTGGTCTAGACCCTTAAACCCGAAGATGAACATAAGAAGAATTGCATATAATTTTTATGTGTATAAACTTGGTAACAATGTGTCTCAAACAGCTTCTAATATTAACCTAGCATGAGGTGAAGGAACCATCTCCAATCGTACAGTGTTGCATTGATTTGAAAAGTTTTGTAGTGGAGATTTGAGTCTTGAATATCCAGAGGGCAGAGGACATCCATTTTATGAACGACTGAAGATGTTGGTTGAACAAAACCCATGCCAAATTGCCAGAGAAATGTCACAAATACTTGGTGTTGGTATAGCGACAATATCAGACCATCTAAGGTAAAGTGAAGAAGCCCGATAAGTGGGTTCCACATGAATTCAACAAAATCATTAATAACAAAAAAACGGTCATTATTTTCTGAACAGCCTAATAATATTTCTTATAGTATATGGCTAATTCTTTGTAATATGTTCATCTAAAACTAATTCAGTAACTGGTTTTGATGATTGTAAAAGCCCTCTGTATGTAACAGGTATGATGTGTAGAAAGTATTGTGCCCAGTTATGTTTGATTTTTTTAAGAATAGTTTGTTTTATCCCCTGTTGGAAATAAAGTAGAAATAAATGAAAAATTTATCTCCACTTTTTCTTTCTTTCTTAGGAAATCTTTTAGGAAATCCAATCTATATTGTTAATAGCAAGGTTTCCTTTCATTGGTCAAGTTTTGTTGTCTTTTAGACAGTGTTGCCAAATCAGAAAATATTTTTGCGCTAGTTTGACTACCAAAAAGCGCTAGAAAAGTGCTAAATTTTTAAAAATTGCCCCAAATGGCCAAAAAGATGATAGAAATGGTCAAAAATAGCCAGAAAATGGCCAAGTTAGCGCTTTTTGTTTATTTAATAAAGTAAAAGGGGCTTATTATTTTTATTAAAATGCCTTAGTCTTTTAGTAGGAGTTTATGTTTTTACTACATAGGGTCGAGACTAATAATGAAGAGTTTTATTTACTTTAATCATGTACCATAGCCATGTGTATTCTGCACATTCGGTGGACATCTCAGCTGCACGTTCATGTTGCAGCATTTTACGATCGAAGTCGGCGACCAAATCAATAGCATGTGTTGCGTAATGGTGGTTGATCATTGGGGGAGAACAAGTGACATGCAATGTTGGTGGGTGCAGTCTTGCACAGAAGAAAGAAATGACAAACGCTGATTGAAACAAGAAAAGTCTTTTACTCACGTAAAAACACATAGTAGCAATCAACACAGGGAGTTGACTTGTTTTGTGATTAGAGGAAGAGAGAGCTGCTGCTGGTCCCAGTAGAACTGTCAATCATGAACGGCGAGAGAGTGAGAGAGGCTAATGAAATCATCATAACGGACGCTCCACTTTACGTGGCCTCTCGCCAAACTGACAAGTCCCTCTCTGTGACTACCTCTAGAGCTTCTCTGCTGCTAAATTGTTCCCTGTTTTAAACTTGCTGGTGGACTTAGCCATGCCTCCTCCGCAGGACAGACATAATACCCGTAGACACATTCAAGGCTCGAAATTCATGTTTGCATATTTGAAAAAAATCTACGCTGCACACTTGGGAGATAGTTGTGTCACACAGTTTGAAAACCACTGCATTAGACTCAAACATAGATTCACCAACTCATCTGCACCAAGAAGTCTCTCTGTGAACTCTCACCAACTCACACTGACCTATGCATGAACTCTCACTAGCACCATAAGCTTCATGCTGATTTCAGTGAATGACACTGTTCACAGTATTTACAACTTATATTTCTATAGTGTGAATAAACTTATTTGTTATTTTAATACTGTCTTCTTCTTTCTGACCAACTTCACTTTACTATTCCACCACACAGTCTGCGGGTCTGAAAAGGAAATCAATATTTTTGAAAACAATGTTCATAAACAGAGAGAATAGGAACTTTTGTATATTAGACATTATTGTAATCTGTTTTTAAGTTTCCATTGCTTGTTTTTCTCACTTCCGACACCATGGCCAGCTATCCACTTTTGTTTCAGCAGCTGCTCTTTGGGAAGGAAGACAACAACTTTTACACAAGTGTTTTCTATATAAAACAACCTTTTGTTTTGAAATGGTTCCGACAGAATGATAGATTTACACTGAAGAAGGCTGAAAAATGGATTGTCTGAAACGTCATGTTTACAACACAAATAACAAGGAGTCCAATCGTCCAAAGAACCATTTGAATGTTTATTATTATGAAGATAAATCTTTATGCACTTCGTCGTTGTAAACAACATCATCAGAAGAGATTTGAACATAGCAGATTAGTGAAACTACAACGAAGAAGTGCATAAAGATTTATCTTCATAATAATAAACATTCAAATGGTTCTTCGTACGATTGCACTCCTTCTTGTTATTTGTGTTGTAAACACAACGTTTCGGCCGATCCATTCTTTGGCCTTCTTCAGGTGTAAAATCCGAGTGTGATGGGTAAACAGAAATTATGTTTAAAGGGGGGTAGCCCTTATAGCGCATGGCCCTGGTGTTTCTGTGTCCTTGTCTTGTCGGGTTTAGATTTGTGGAGAAGTGGAAGCCACATCGCGAAATGTTGTGTTTACAACACAAATAACAAGAAGGAGTTCAATCTTCCGAAGAACCATTTCAATATTAATGACCCTTCTCAAAACTATAGAAAACCTTTCGTTTGTTTGAATAAGCAACTTGATTAACTGCAAATGATGGAATGTTCAATCATTGCAGATCTATGGCTCAACTGTGAATGACAGAATTTTCAGTCATTGTAGTTCTATAGCTAACTCAATAAACTTCCATTTTTATTGCAAAAATATTATATTAAACAAAGAAAAAAAAATCTGTTTCAAAAATATCAGTCTTGCCAGTAAACCAACATGCAATCTTTTATAAGTAGTGTAAAGTACAACAACATATACTATGGGTGGAGGTCACAGATTTGACCCCCACAGGTGTTAAAAGTTATAAACAGGATATCGACAAAACCCCCAAACTGAAAGTTGTCAGGAACTGGAAGACAGACCAAGTGTTGAAAAGTCATAAGCAGGATATTGACCCTGACTGCAGATGGTGGGCTGGAAAATCAGTGTGGGCATTCAAACCCGATAAAAGTGACACAGAGGACCTCGGAAAAGCAGAGAGACAGACCGCCTAGGCTGGGGGAAGACACAAGGCCAGTTTCCCTGTTGGGAAAAGTCTGTAGGCTATCATTATCTCTTTCCCACTCTTCATTCTCTGCCACAACACAATGTATCGAGTCTTCCTTTTTCTCCAAGTTCAGGATTTTCCTCCTGCGGACCAAGAGGGCTATACAACAATATAAGTTCTTTTCCGAATTTTGTTAGGGTGTTTTAGCCATTGTATGTTTTAATCATTTATGTGGTTTAATCGAACCTGTGGTCACACGTGGGGCAAGGAGCATGCTTCACAGGAACTAGTTTCCAAATTCCAGAACAAAGAATACCCAAAGAAGGCTGGAGGGTACATGACTGAAACGTGTAAAAATGAGCAACATAGACAAGAAAAATAGTCCGACTAAACCACATACAGTAAACACAAATTAAAACTAGTGTTTGATTCAAATTTAAAATTTGCTTCTCATAAAATCTCTTTTTGTTTTTTAAGGCACTTGTTGACCAATGTCCATCCCAAGATCCAGACACGGAACTCAACCAAGCTTGTATCTTGTTTAAGGTAAACCTTTTTTGTCTAAATTGTGAAGATGTATTGTTCCTTCTGTTGTATGAAAATTGAAGCCATTGCTGTACTCTTCAATGCCATTTCAATATAGTTAAAAATGATCAAAGTTGGGTATTTTGTCAGTTAAGAAATATTTTAAAACCTTTGTAATTGAGGTAATTTGTAACTATTTTTGTATTCTTTAAATGCTTATTGATAACAACAAAAATCATAAATGAAAGTCAGACTTGAAGAACATAAAGCCATATCCAAAAGTGAAGTAGAAAAATCTGGTATGGTGGACCATGTATGGAGGGAGAAGGGATCAAATTACCTTCTCTGTGATAAAGTCCAGATAATAGATAGGGAACTGTAAAGATGGGGCTTGCTTCGGCATGTTTATTGATTTAACATATATATACATTACTTATTGATTTAACATACATATATATAAACATTACACCACTTGTAACGTTCTTGTTGTTTAGTGCCTCTGTTCACTTTGTTAATCTTTCTGTTCTAGCTGTGTGAGATTAGAATGCGTTTGATTCATAACCATGTTTAAGCATGTTAAAAAAGAAGACGGAACAAGAACGTTACAGGAACATTGTTGGAAAATGAGAAAATCAAAGGAAACAGCATATATTAGCCTCCAATCTTTACAGGCTTGTTAGCCCTATGACTGTTCATTGCAATCATTTGCTAAGTTCCTTGACTGTAACAGAAGGATATGGATGGCATTTCAGCTATCTTGTTTAAGCATTATTAAACTTAAAACAGACAGAACTTTTGTTACAACCTAATATTTCTCATTCAAAATCAGGAGGACCAAGGATAAATGAAAAATGATAATTACACTTTGTGCTCTGCAATTGCATCTCTGTGATCTGCTGTATGTACTGAATGTTTGGGCATCTTGTTTCAGGAGGGCCATTATGAAGAAGCATGCAAAAAGTTTGTGGCAGCCCTTCAGGTAACTGGCTACAAGGCTGAGACTTGCTACAACATTGCTGTTTGCTTCTACATGATGAAACAATATTCTGCTGCTCTCAAGTACATCAACGAGATTATTGAGAAAGGAGTCCAGGAGTATCCAGGTGAGTACACTAACTCTTTTCACTGCCATAACAAAGGAGCTTTGTGGGTTTGGCTTAACAGTTATGAAAAACACTGTCATAGTGTTAGAGACTTTCTTGGTTCACACACAGATTTTGCCATTAGATTTGTTTTGCACCATACTTTGTCCCACAAAGAGGATTAACAGTGATCAGTTATGGAAATGAGTTTTGGGAACTAGGTATACAGTAAGGACTAGGGTTTTGGGAACTAGGTATACTGTAAAACAGGGTTTTGGGAACTAGGTATACAGTAATACCAGGTTTTGGGGACTAGGTATACATTAAGGAAGTTGGTTTTGGGAACTAGGTATACAATATGAGGGGTTTTGGGAACTAGGTATACAGTAAGGCTGGATTCTGAGAACTAGATATACAGTAAGGCTGGGTTTTGGGAACTAGGAATACAGTAAGGCTGTGTTTTTGGAACTAGGTATACAGTAATACAGGGTTTTGGGACTAGGTATACAGTAATGCCGGGTTTTGGGAATTAGGTATACAGTACTGCCTGGTTTTAGGAACTAGGTATATGGTAATGGCTCCATTAGTAGACATTGAACATATAAAAAAACATGGAAATTGAGAAGTAGGTATTACGCCATACCCCCACGTATACCCAATTTCCACCACTGATTGTGATAAATTCATCTTCCCTGGAAACATGACAGTAAACTTTGTCGTGCAGATAGTTGGCGAAATTACAGACTTGTAATTAGTGTAATTAATGAAAGTAATGAGAGTAAAATTGTGTGTCATTAATCTCATTTTATTTCTTATGTGTTCGTGTCTGCAGGAGAACTTGTTAGAAACTGTCACCACAACTGTCAACATAGATTTCTTCAGTTTTTAAACTGCTCTGGCTGGCTATGCGCACATGCCGCACCAATGGAGCTGGATGGCTGATAATTTAAACATTTAATCCTTATTATGTCTAGAAAAAAACATTTTTTTTGTTTTTGGAAAATTCCCCCCAAAATAGGTTTTAGTGGAGGTTTCAATTTACAATGTAAGTTTATGTTAAATTGGTCTCTTAATTTGTGTTCGACAAAAACATAACCCTATGTTGGATACCAAGCCACACTGACATACAAGGAAATGACAAAGCTGATTTAGAAGCAAAAAAAGCAATAAACAGGAAACAGACCTTACACTGACCTCAGGCCCACTATTAACAAACAATAACAGACAAATGAAACACCTGCATTAACAACAAACTAAAGCATATACCATTCATTGGAGAATGGCAACCTGGATACAGGAAGATAAGAAAGGAAGAGGTAGTATTGACCAGACTCTCCATAGGCCATACCCAGCTCACACACAACTATCTCCTAAAAAACGAAGAACCACCAATATGTACAGCATGTGAAGAACGATTCACAGTAAAACATATATTGCTAAACTGTATAGACTTAAATCCAATCCGAACAAAATACTACCAAGCAAACAACCTGAAAGATCTATTCAACAAAATTAAACCACACAAAATAATCCAATTCCTGAAAGAAATAAGACTCTACTCGAAAATATAATCACCTAATCAAAATACTCCAAATTATTTACACTTATTCTCGTCAAATACAACCCAATCAAAACTAAACAGTTCCACTAATTAACAATATCCCAACAAAAACCATTTCCGGCATTAAATGACCTACAAAAAGGTTGACATGCCGCTAAACCCACCAAACCAAACCAAACTGGCTGTGTTCGCACTTGAAAATTCAGACTTTTGTTAGTGATCACTGCTCAACAAAAAGCAAGTAACTTATTTATTGATCACCCCTTTTTCCAATTTTTTAATTGACAACCCCCAACACGGCATGCTGACGAAAGACATTGGTCATGTGACGGTTTCTATTGAGTGACTGATCAGACCTGTATTTTTTTAATTTACTGTTGAATTGGTAAAATACGGTAGCAACAAATTGAGCTGAGCATTTATAGAGAATTTAAAAGATTAGCTGTAAACCAGCCCTACAGGTGGGATTTCCAGTCAGATGTCTACTTGATACGGTTAAACAAAAATAATCAATGAGTTACATTGCTTACAGTTTATTGCATGGTGGTGTAGTGACATCTGACTCCAATTTATAGTGAATGTATTCAATAATATAAGCTTTTGTTAAAGGTAAGGTTCTGGCTTATAAACAGGTAATGTAAGGTGTAAAAGGGTCATTTTTAATGGGTGAAAGAAATGTTTGACTTTACCACCCCATAACTCTTTGTAGTGGGCTAGGCAGCAAGTGAGTTTCTAGGTTTTGACAGACACAAAGTAAGGGTCCAGTTTAGCATTAACTTACATTGTAAATTTAACCCTCACTAAAAACTTGAAAGGTTTTGCAATTTTTTCAAAAAACTTGCTAAAAACATGTTTGGGTGTCCCATTAGTACACAGAAAATTTCATGGCGATATGTTGTGTGGTTCGTAAGTTAGGCTGTCACATACAGACTGACATTTGGTGAAATTATACTAGGATGAGATAACATTATGAGAGTTTAGAATTTGTAATTAGGGCCATTTATTGTTATCTCGGGTTCCAGAGTGACCTTCATTTTGGAAGCTCTAAGCGAGAATGTACATACCCATTGTGACTTGCCATGTGTTTAGGGTCTCAATGCAACCATTAACAAAAAGAAATGACATTAGTTATGATATTTGACGTAAAGTTTCCTGACCTTTGATTAAATTGGTCTTGCCTGTAGATCTCGATGTTGGAATGACAACAATGGGTTTGGACACCAGGAGTGTTGGGAACAGCCTGCTTTTACAAGAGACTGGTTTGGTGCAAGCATTTAACCTGAAAGCTGCCATAGAATACCAACTGAAGAACTGTAAGTAAAATAAAAAAAACTTTTCTCTTCCTTAACTCTTAAATTTATACAGAGAAAAATAGAGTGTCATTTTCAAGGGAAATAACCTGTGATTGAAATTGTCTCCCTTTGACCATTTGGTGAATTTTTAATCTTTTTTTATTCAATTCACAGAAGAGTTCAACTATTTGTTATGCTATTCGTTGAAGAGTTCCATGGTCAATTACAAGCGGTTTATGAATTTGAGAGTTAAATATGAGCAGTACTTCACCTCCATCTAAATAGTTATGTTCTACTTCAAATAAAAGTTTATTTCCAATTAAATAGCTTCTATTTTTAGTTATGTATTCAGTAATTAATCAATCCTATAAAAACGCAGGTGGGTGGCCTAATGGTTAGCAGCACGGAAAATGGGATTGGCGAACTCTGAGACACTTTGCATTCACTTTGCACTGATGCCCTTGGGAAAGGCATGGATCCATCTCTACCCAAAGGTTTTGGGAATTTGATCGTGAAAAAAAATCACTTGCTCTAACACCTAATTTCCGCTGTCTCCTTTGAATATGTCCCCATCAGTATGTATAAACTGGCTTACAAAGGGTACTAGCAAAAGCCTGTACTACATACAGCTCACCGGCACTGTTCAGATTCCACAAACCTTTGGACAGCACTTCATAAAAGCAATGTACCTTTTGTTTATTGCCATCTGTGTAACCCTGTTGAGCAGAATATGTTCAATTATATATAAAGAATTACCACCTGCCCTCGTGTTCTTTCTCACAAGATTTACTTTCTATGGCACCTGAATTTAATGACGGTGTCTGTTATTTACTTTGTTTTTTATTTAACTCAACATAAAACATGTTGCGTTAAATAAAAAACAAAGTTTATCAGTCAGGTGAAGAAAACTTCTAATTCTGCTTCTGTGTAAACTAGCAAGGTGATATGATGTTACTCTGCATATACTGTCTTTATCAGGGTGGAAGAAGTGGTAAGACATAATCAAAGTACAGAGGAAGCCGTTTATTATAATCACGGATTTAATGTTATCAAATGGTTATTGTTATCAAAATCTGAAACATTTCCTGACAGATTTATGAGGTCTGTTCAGAAAGTATCCAGCCATTTTGAATATCTCAAGAAACAGTTGCACGGCTTTGATGTAACTTGGCAACCGATCAGAGTGGACCTAACCGCACATGTGTAAACAGACACTCTCCTGTTGGGTTACTTGGTCGGCTATGAAACACTATTGAGTGAGATTACGTAATGTGTGACCATTGCATTTGCAATGACCGAGCCTGTCTATTCTTCATGTCTCATGTAGGGTTTTTTGACGAAACATCGCATTACCCAGGTATGTCACTCGCCCTATAGTCCAGATTTCAAAGTAGACTAAAGTGCCATATTTTTTCCATTAACCTATCAAAACCCATAAGAACTCAGACGCATTTCTACTTTAAGGAACATTATGTGGGATTCTGAGTAGGCAAATTGACACACAGTCACATGACTGCAGCAGGATGTTCAGTAGATTACACTTAGTACACTCCATGTGTTAAAATCAAGGATAAAATATAATATTATATAAGAGACTGTGCAGATCAATTAAAGTGTATGTGACACCGGTGTCACAGTGGGTTCTTATGGGTTAATATTAAATGTCTATTCTAAGCAAACCTGAATGCCTGAAACTCCAAGAGTCTCATCACTCGCTGCCTTGTTTATATCAAACAAGAGAACTAATTCAAAACCACAGGAAATATTCTTAGGTTTCTTCCATCAAAGGAACAAACATATTGTCAAAATGGTTTGCTAGAGATTTTCCCAGGGTGATAAATACCCCAAACACTTTATTTGAAATAAATTAAAAATTCATTTAAATTGAATTATGAATTACAAATTAATTTTTAAAAATAATAAGTTGTTTATCACAATGAATTTAATAACATAGCGATGAATTTATGACAATGAATGTAAATTTATAACAACTGTAAATTGTTCCAATTTTTATATCCTTTGCTTAATTTCACCAGCCGATTATTGCTATCTTAAGTAAAGACTTTAGTTAATCTTCAAGTTTTTCAAACTACCGGGATCTACCTAAGATCGTCCACGGGCGCTTATTTTAGGTGGGCGTTTATTTGGGGGTCAAGTTTTTGTAAATTTGAAAGCATCCAGTGTTTGAACTCGGCTTGTGATTCCATTCTCAGTGCTGTTAACCATTAGGCCACTAGCACCTCCATAAAGGAACTCTAAGAACATTGTGGTAACGAGAAGCAGAATGAGATCTATAGTCCAAACAACTCTTGAAAAGTCAACAATAAGTTAAAAATAATCTTTTTTTAGTAAACAACGATAGCCGTTTGGGCATTAATGACAGCAAAATGTTAACAAAAGTTTATTTTTCAGAATTAATAGGATGCAGAATTATCAATCATATCTTAATATTATAATTTATTATGGGTGTCCACAACGTTCATCATCTTCTACATCCTCTCAACCATCACAAAATTTTTGTTTCAGTCAAACACAAGCATGTGACATCCATTCTTCCTTATAAACTTCAGGAGCCGTTTTGCTTGATTTTGCAAAAAAATTTCAAATTGATATATTGCTTGATTTTTTAACTTACCTGTCAAATATCTGAAATATCTGTCAATTCGTTGTATAAACAAAAAGTCGTTTCAAAGAAATTAATTTGTTTGATACTTCTTCACTATTGCTGAATGAGTTTGAAAAAGTTATATTATTTATTTATTACAAAAATTAAATTATGTTTTGTGTTTGCAGGTACTAAATACAGTCTATATAATATATAGACTGTATTTAGTATATATATATATGTCCGGCTCTTGTAGCAACTTAAAAAGAGAACACTGTCCAAAGAAGTACCAAATACGATTAAAACAAGTTGCCGATTGATAGTGAAGTGAATAAAAACACACGAGTTGTACCTTTTATTGTTTTATTATGCTCTATTTAGCAGTTGTGATGGCCTTTGAATAATGGCCCTGGGCTATTATTTGGTCCATTTTTTCCACCCAAATTTGGCTGTTTTTCTGTTTTACTGCCCTGGGCGATCTTACGGTAGATCCCAGTAATATTCTCATCCCGGTTGGTTTTATCACTACATTTTGGTCAATGTATTCTTCGACCTCTCCCAGATATATGATTTATCTAGTAAGAGAGGGTTCCTAGTATAGAAAGTTCTCAAACTGGGTGTCACAGATTCCTACAGGTAGCATAAAATCTTTCCTGGGGTGACAAAAAAAAGAAGAAAAATCCAGAATTTAGTTGTTGCTGTTGTGGTAATGTCTTGAGTAGCTTGGAATGAATTTAGCTCTTCTTTTGTACTTTAGTAAAAGCTGCCCGTGAAGCCCTAACAGACATGCCACCCAGAGCTGAAGAGGAACTTGATGTTGTAACTCTGCACAACCAGGCCCTTATTAACATGGACAATGACCCTACACAGGGTTTCGGAAAGCTTCAGTTCCTTATGCAACAATCTGTTTTCCCACCGGAGACATTTGCCAATCTTCTCATTCTTTATATCAAATATGAAGTAAGTTCAACAATTTGATTTCTTTCTTTCTCTCTTCCCAGTGATTCACTAAATTCTTCATACTTTGTTTTTTTTGTTACTGATACATACCTGTCAAGTCTCACATATTTTGATATCACGGTCTTACACATTAATGGAAAATTCTCACGCATTTTTATGAAAAGTGAGAAATTTTATAAAGAGTAAATTTTTATAAAAGTGTGACCGGAAGTGCTACTCTCTATCTGCCGCAGGACTCTGATTTGCTGCTGGCTCCCTATCTGCCGCGGGACTGTAATTTGCT
Organism: Architeuthis dux; assembly: GCA_006491835.1. Lineage (NCBI taxonomy): Eukaryota > Metazoa > Mollusca > Cephalopoda > Oegopsida > Architeuthidae > Architeuthis > Architeuthis dux. The sequence continues at coordinate 452,794 of VCCN01005725.1, forward strand.
GCAGGCCCCCTATCTGCCGCAGAACTGTGATTTGCTGCAGGCCCCCTATCTGCCGCGGGACTGTCATTTGCTGTGGGCCGCATGCCAAAAGGGTCTATTCATTCCATTTGCACACATGCTAGGAGTAAAATCGTAAGTTCAACAATGAGTATCGAAAATCTTTACACCGGCTGTCCGCCAAAGAAAATGAGATTGAATGAATCTATGACTTACGATTCTCACTCATTTTCAACATTGAAACTTGGCAGGTATGCTGATAAATTGTATGTCTGAATTTTGTTAGATGCAGTGTTTTAATCATTGTATGTGGGTTTAATCAAATTAGATTCCTCGTCTATGTTGCACATTTTGGCTGTCTACTCTCCGGCCATTTTTAGGTGACGTGACAGGGCAAAGAGCATGCATTGCCGGATCTAGTTTCCATGTTTCAAAACAAGGAGCATGCAGGAACTAGCTTTTGCATTCCAGAACAAGATACCGTTGTGAAAACTTCAGGAATTGATGAGACTGCAGTCGTTGGTTCTTCGGGTCACAGCTAAAAATGGGAAGGTGGGTCATCTCGAAAGACAACGAGGCAATGCGAAAAATAGGTGTTTTAGTAATTCGATTTATTTGCAGTTTTTAGAAACTGCCTGATAAAATAAGACACAAAGCAAATTACTATTTTCTACACCTACCCCTCCCATCCCCCATTCTATCTCCGGTCACCTCTCTTCATTGTCCTGTTGTTAACTGCCTCTAATCGTAGTAGCAAACCGTCTGGTCCTAGACATTCCACATCTACTCTGTGCGGCTACCCTCTACTGACTGACTGACTTCGCTCCAAAATTCCAAAGGCTTCCCTTTTCCTATTCAGGCAATCAACTCCCATCGAATCCACACGTCGTCCCAAGCTCTGCTACCCCGGGTGACCTATATTCGGGGAAGACCTTTCTAAGCAAAGTTTTTTCTTCTATACTACCATGCCTAAAACGCTCTATCTCTATTAACCACCCCACCACTCCGCTACAAAGTTGACCCATAGAAATCTGGAGGGTACATTCACGTTGTGAAAAAATAAGCAAAATAGATGAGGAAAATAGTCCAACTAAACCACTTACAAAGATAGATTGTATCTTAAATTTCTTGTTGTGGCTTGTTCCTGTTGCTTTGGGGAAGGATTTCACTTGTCATATTGTGTCCAAGGGATGTTGTAAAAGGCCAATTAGGCAGGTGAATATATTTTTATGTTAAGAGTTTTGAAAATAAATAACCTCATACAACTTATATCAGTTGGATCTGGATTCAATTAATGAATAGATACCGGATACAATATCTATAAAATGTAAAATTTTTGCAGATGATATCAAATTGTACCACCCAGGCTTATTGCAGGTTGACCAAGTAAGAGTACAGGAGGACCTACTTAACTTAATGTTATGGTCAAGAGAATGGTTATTAGCTTTTAAATTTACGATTACTGTATGAACGGAAATATACTAGATATTGTAAATTATGAAAAGGACCTTTGTATCATAGTAACTGATAAACTATCATTCTCCAGGTATATTGCCAGTGCTGCGGCTAAGGTGAACAGGGTACTAGGACTGATTAAGCATACCATTTCATATATAGACAAGGACTCGTTCCTTATACTATATAATACTTATGTCCGTCCACACCTAGAGTACTGTGCACAGGCCTGGTCACCGTACTTGGAGAGAGACAAAAATCTTTTAGAAAAAGTCCAGAGATGAGCAACTAAGTTAGTACCGGAATTTAAAAAAATATGCGTTATGAGGATAGGGTAAACGTGTTAGAGTTAACATCGTTAGAAAATAGTTAGGATTGGGGAGACTTAATAGAAATGTTCAAGATTATGCATGGTTTAGAAGTTGTAAACCCTGATGTATTTTTTACTAGAAGCGGGTACAAGAGACTGAGAGGCCACACATATAAGGTAGAAGTAGATTGAATATTAGAAAATCTTTTTAGCAATAGAGTGGTAGGACTTTGGAATAGATTACCGGAATATGTAGTGCTATCAACAGATGTAAATGATTTTAAGAAGAATTATGATGTTTATTACATCACCACAAAGGTTTAAGGCCCTTAGACATTGTCTAAATATGATTGTTATGATGTGTGCTTGTATATACAAATTGTATACTTTTTTTTTCACACTAAAATGAAATGTTTTAAAATTTTATATCATTAATTGATATTTAGAGGGTGAAACTCCCTCACTTTTTGATCCAGTGACTTATCTTATTTGTTTTCCAACTGTAAGTTTTGTATTCAGCTCTTAAATTCATAAAAAAATTGAATGTCATTACCATGAATTTAAGAGTTAATGAAATGCAAATGCTATAAATATCAACTTGTATATCCCTGCCTCATTAAATATCTTATGTCCACTAAAGAAAAGACAACTGTGTATAGCTGATAAGTGTCTTATTTTCAGAGTTTCTGTCTGATTTTTTTAAAAAAAGCTTTGAATTATTATTTAATATTTTTTCTTCCTGTGAATTAATTTTTATAAACTTTTCAATCCTCATTAAACAGAGTTTGTGTTTCAATTTCATATCCTGTTTGGTATTCTTTTTCAGTATTTGTTTAATGAATCATACCTTGCTATTTTTCTTCTAGTATTTTGACTTGGCTGCAGATGTTTTAGCAGAGAATGCACATCTTACATACAAGTACTTGACTCCGGTGAGTTACTGAATGTCTTTTAATGACAGGATTATCTGTTATGATATTACTGTATTGACCAAAATTAGGTAGTTATACATTTTTTTGCATTATACAGGATAATGCTAAAAGATTTATTAATGTAATTGCATTTTTTGTGTGCAGTGTTTCTCTGAATTTTGAAGAACAGATACTACACTTTGATCTTGCACTTTATTTGCTTCCCCACGATGGCAAATTTGACCAAGGTCATTTTAGGGTGGGGTCCTGCACACGAATGTGCAGGCAGGGGAGGGGTAGATCCCTGTGACTGATGTCACACGGACATTGGGACAAGCTGGTCGTTAGTCACAGGACGAATCCTGTGCAAAGCTCTCAGGATGAATCCTGAGCATGGCTGGTGTGATCAACTTTTTGGCCAGAAGGCTTCGATATCCCATGCAACTTCTTTCCGAACTTTGAAGCCATGAAGGTTTCGAAGAACAGATACTACACTTTGATCGTGGTCAAAAAGGGAAAAATGACAATGCAGTTTTTGCAGATTTAATGTAAATAGAGATTTAATTCGTTATTATTGGAGGTTTTTGACTCCTTAACAGCCCTTAATGATGTCTACCCAAGAAGTTAGACTAATTTTCAAGTACGATTTTAAATTAGGACATAATGTTGCTCAAGCTGCTGATAACGTAAACACAGCATTTGGAGTAAACACTACTACAGTGCGAACTGTTCAGCATTGGTTCAGTAGGTTTAGGTCTGGAAATAAGGATACCAATAATAAACCCGGGCGATACCTGTATGTGACAGTTTATTTTCTATCTTTGCACAGCCACGCCTTGTCTCTGTGTGCATGCAATTATTTGTTATACTGCCTCTTGCAAAGGAAATACATTGAACTGGTTTTTGAATTTCTAAATATGTGTACTAAATATAATACTATTACATTATACTAAATATACTAAATTATACTATACTAAATGGTGGATATGGTTAGACAATGTGGAAAAGGAAAAAGAGTGAGAAAAGCTTGTTACATCTCAAACATGTTTATTATCATGAGGATAAATCTTTATGCATTTCGTTGTGGCAAGCAACGTCTTCAGAAGAAAGTTGAACATGGCAGAGTGCTGCAATTATCAATTATGGTGGCTGAGACTGTGTTTCTCAGCCACCACACACGAGATGAATGACAACAGCACCACACCACACCACACACATCTAGGATCACTCACTGCACGCCACACGGATAATTGCAGCACTCTGCCATGTTCAACTTTCTTCTGAATATAATACTATTGTATATTGTTCTCTGTGTGCATGCAAGTATTTGTTATGCTGCCTCTTGCAAAGGAAATACATTGAATTGGTAGGAAATCACATGACCGAATATTACTGGGGCACTACATCCTGATTTAAGAATCACTTAATGAAGCCTGATAAACTTTTGAGCAGGTGGAAATGATTGGTAAAGGATGTTGTGAATCATTGGAACAATTACAATTAAGACATGGATTTGAAGCCCTTGACAGACAACCTTAGGCATAACAGTTTGGATAGACAATATGTATTAATTTTTAATAGTAGATAAATAACAATAGCAAAGATGTTTAAAAACACTGTCTTTAACCCTTTATGGGAAAAGTAACTATATATGAGGACCTGTAACCCGCAAATATTGTAACCACACAGACAACATAATCTGCACCAATGTGGTCTGCAAGCTTTGCAAAGTACTTGAACAAAGACAGAAACTGTTTTGAGGCATACCACACCCCATTAAATTATAAAATCAACCCAGAGGTGTTATTTTTTTTGTCAATATCAATTTTTTGTATCTCTTTATTTTATTGAATGTTATTCTTTAATTCTATGTTTTATTTAACTTTCTACTTAAATCTTTTATTTTTTAATATTTTCCATTTTTGGTCACTTTTTGGGTGAGGCACAATATATGATCACTTCATCAGAGGGGGTTTTGACCCCATAAACAAAAGAATTTAAGAAAGCTTGCAATTGAAAATATCAACTGAAAAGTCTAGTATAACATACAAAAAGGTTGCTTTGATATCTAAAATATCTATATCTATAAATGGTTAAAGATGTGTCTTCTTTCTTTTCACTTCTCATAAAACTGGAAGCTAATATCTGGTTGAAAAGTAAAAAAAAATCCCTGCACAAATCCCAAACTCTTTACTATCCAAATGCCTCAGCCAGACTAACCACCCAGGTGATCCTTCAAAAAGATTCTAACCTCTTGGATCTGGTTGGCAGTTCCATTCTGTCGTCATCATTAATCTCCCATCTCATTCATCCATTATCTCACTGTACCTTTTATTCCATTTGATTCTATTCATTTATTATTCTTGCATATGTATATCCCTATAAATTGGCAGCAAAAATCACTTCCACTCATCACATCATGAGGATGATGTGAATAAACATTGAAATATTAAGAAAGTCAACCTCACTTCTTGTTCAACATTAATTACCTACAAGCATAGCACAGAGCCATGGAAAGAGCAATGCTAGGAATAACTCT
>VCCN01005725.1:458345-482426 GCA_006491835.1 Architeuthis dux
TTGTTTTTAAAATTAGGATTTTAAAGATAGCAATTGAGTTTATATAGCATATCTGTTAGCTCTGAGATTTACACAATCTGCTAAGAGTGGCTTCTGATTATTTCATGTTTGTTTTCATTATTAATGAATTTTATAATTCTTTATCTTAAATACTACCAAAGTGACTGGACTTCAATGTCCCTCTCATGTTTTTCTAACTTTTTATCACCATTTCCTCTCATTTTCCCATTTCCCATCTTATTTCTGTGTGTGTATAATAGAATTTCATTTTTTACCATGAATCTAAATTCAATCTTTATTATTATTGGATGAAGTATTGTAACACACCACTTTTATTAAATTTGACTAGTTTTTAACCTTCATCCTAATTTTAGTTGTTTTTTTTATACAAAATTAGGATGAAGATAAAAACTAGTCAAATGTGTATGTTTTTTATCTTGCAATTATTACCCTCCTGCAATTTCCCCCATAAATCAGGAATTATATGACTTCCTTGAAGCAGTCATCACCAGACAGACAGCTCCTGAAGATGCTTATCGTAGGCTGGATGAAATGGCTACTAGAAAAACTGAGATACTGCGAAAACTCACTAAACAGGTGAATTAGTTTTTCTTCTTCTTTATTGTGTTATTTGATTAACTCATGAATTATTTGAGTAAAATATTAAACAATATTCTTTCATTGATTAAATGTCTTTAAAAATGTATAAAATGAACTGTATTTTGTGTGGACTTTTTGAAAAAGTATACTCTGTATAAGTTTCTTCATTTTTTTTAGCTAACATGATTTCACAATATGTGTACAGTCATTAGGAAGTACAAAAATAATTTATGATTGAATCATACATTTTAAGAGTCAATGCAGTTGCTTTGTTCATATTGGTTAAAAAACGAATTGAATTAGAATTACATCAAATTATTTAATGTTTGCATAAGAGGAACACGGGAAAATAATTTTTAAATCATTTTTTTTGTAGAGAGAAGAATTTCTTGTAGTGTAACAAATGTTCTATATTGTATAGAGTTCCTTGGTTGCCTTACAGAAAAAATATTTTGCTCAGTAAAACTGGAAACAGAAGCAAAAGTCAAGATAACATACAAGCATAATTTCCTCTAAGCTGTGCACGTATGCATGCACACACGTCTTGCAATCAGTGCACACAAAGATTAGTTACCTAAAATAATGTAGTTATTGAAAATTATACTCATAAGTATAATAATATATCATAATTATACTTTATTGAAAAAATTCTTTTAGCTAACTGTTACTCTTTCCTCCCTGATAATGCCTCTAGGTGTGATAGAAAAAAATGATAAAAAAGAACTAAAAAACATGTATCCTGGACTGATTGCTTGCCTGATACCGCTAAGCAGTTTATAGACAACGATAAATGATAAAAAAAATTTACTAAAAAAAACACTTAAATTTAAATCATAACAATTCCAATCATAACAATTCCAATCAATCGATAATAAAATCTTTTTCAAGGTTTTATTTCACTGAACTTGGAAGTGATACATTGGGAATAATCACTGAAAATTTAGTAAGCGTACATTTAATATTAAAAGAGACATAGCAATTTATTTACTGCCCATTGTATTTTTTTGTTCAGCAACAGGCTGTTAAATTAGTTTCAGGGCACAAGGCACATAATCAAACATGGCTGCTAGGGAGGAAAGGGTTAACTTGGCTTTTCACATACCACATTTCTACATCACTAATTTCAAGTTTACATTTGAACAAGCATTGAACCATACATGAATCATTCCTGCACATAGAAAACATTTGCACAACAACAAATTTTTGTGTACACTGACTACCTAAAATTAGAGGGGACATTGTATACAAGGACGGTTGATTTTCTCAATTAACTTTAAAAAATGTATTCAAGACTCATAAAATGAAATGTAGCTGATGATCTTAATTGTTGGATTTTAACTAACAGCTATACTTTTAAGTTTTCTATGTTGATTTCTCTGCTGAAAACCTTGATTGGATTATGGCTCTAATTTGTCCCCATTTGTTTCATTAAAGATAATATATTTATTTCTTTTCTGCACTCAACAAAAGATTTTATCCATCTAAATCTATTGATGCAGGTGCGGAGTAGCTTAGCGGTTACCAACACAAAAAACAGAATCAGCAAACTGAGTTCGAGTTTCGGCCTAGGCTGCTTATGTTCACTTTGCACTAATGCCCTTGGGAAAGGCATGACCCATCCACCCCCAAGCTATGGGTAAATAGCAGGGTAGTTGGAGCCCATTAGCCCTGTAAGGCAGTTCATCTTGGGCATGGCAGCCCTGTCGGCTGATGCCTAGAATACGCAGACTGCATCCTCTGCAGAGGGGTAAGATCCCCCCAAACAGGGGCCCGGCCCTGTTGGCTGGGGCCTAGAACACGCCAACTGCATACCCTGCAGAGGGGTAAGACCTCCCCAAACAGTGGCCACCTGTTTTTTCACCAAAGTCGAAAGACTCTATTTTTTTATAATTTTAAACTGATTTCAGCATTAAACGACCCATCAAGGTCATGATATGCCGCTAGCAACTCCATGTTAAATCTACTTGCTACTGAAACCACAATGTGGCCCTATGTCTGACAAGGAGTCTTCAGAAAAAACAAACTTATTGTGAAGGAACAAAGTGATCTCATTGTTATTCCTTTTGCAAATATACACAATTAATAAGGGAAATAAAAGATGATGGTAACTCCAAAAAATATTCTTTATGTTGCTTTTGTTACCACAATTTCACATTTCAGCTGGTGCATTCTATGGCCTTCTTCAGGTTTACAATCTGTAAGGAAAGAGGTCTCTTTTTTCAGAAAATGGTAGAAAATATATCGACTGGTTCAGCTCATTCCCAGCAATGCAAGCTCTCAGCAGTCCGAGTAACAGGAAATTCTATAATTCTTACCCTGTTGAGCAAAGAAATCAACAATACACTGGGTGACTTATACACCTATCCATCAGGTTAATGTATGTTGCTTCCTTCAATTTTCCCACTCTCCAGCAATGTTCCCTATTCATTATTTGGACGAGGTAATGTGAGTTATTCTCCCTCCACATATGGTCTGCCATACCAGACTTTCCTACATCCTCTTTAGATATGGCTGTTTTTATGTTCATGTTGTCCAAAAGCAACATAAAAAATGAGTTCTTGGAATTATGATGACTTTTTTCAAAATCATAGAATAAAAGTGAATAAAGATACAAATATTAACAAAACTACCCATGGCCCTTGTTTGTTAATCAAATATTGATACCTACAAACATGTTTTTCAGAGCTACCTTCATCCTTTATAGTTTAACATTGCTTGTTGGACAAGGGTTTTGATAAGGGTGAATAGAGCAGAGAACCAGCTGTCAGCAAGATTTGAACTAGTATTTTTATAAGAGGCTTGCAATTAGTGAGTGGTCTCTCAATACTTTAGCCCTCAATGCTTATATGCTGCCAAGTATTGAATTAAATACATGAATCCAGCAAATGTTGTTTACCTTCCAGTGTATTAGGGTCTTTTCCTATCCCATGGGCACTAATCGGTTAGTCTTTCCCCCCATCTATTGTCATCTCTTCTTGCTATGTGACCAGCCCATCTCCACTTTTGCTGCTTAATTATTTGTATGATATCCTTCACTGTAGTCCTCCCTCTTATCCATGTTGATCTTTTTCTATCTCTTAGAGCTATCCCTAGCATTGCTCTTTCCATAGCTCTCTTCCAAGTTGGTGTTCAGCTCGTTTTGTTAATTTCCATGTTTTAAACATTTACTACTTGTTATATCTAAAAAAACACTTTTAATAAAGAAAATCCCCCCCCCCAAAAAAAAAAGGTTTTTAATGGGGGTTTACTTTACAAGGTAAGTTTATGCTAAATTGGTCTCTTAGTTTCTGTCCGGCAGTGTCCATGCTCTTTTAGGAATTTTTTAGTTGTATTCGTTCAAACATATTGTAGATTTACAGTGGGTAAATGCTTTTGTTGACAATTTACTTTATAAAGGTTGGCAGGCCGCCTACCCAGAGTAATTATTCACGGCACGTGCCTGTGATACTTATAATCCCATTTGAAAAGCACTGCTATAATATAGTATTGGCGAATAGAGAAATATCATCCAATAGCATGAGCTTTTAATCAATACTGTGCAATATGTCTCATCATAAAGTTTACAGATGGCTTCTCAATATACTTTTCATTTCTACTCTATTATCTTGAGGATGGAGCAGGTGAACACATTAAATCCTGAGCAACTTCTGATAGCATGCATTTGACCTTTGGGAACATTATTTATATTCACGACACCATTCAGAAATGGGCAGCGAAATTCAAGTGCGAAGCAAGTAATCTTCTTGGTAACCCTTACGTAGAGACTTCAATTGCAGCCACAGAGAAGATGATTGATTGCGTGTCTGACGACAAGTAATAAACATTCAACAGCGGCCATTACTGGGTCCATGTTCCATGAGATGGCATATACAATGAGTGCAAAATGTATCCAATATATTTCAAAAAGTCTATTTTAGCACCCTTGGACAGGTTCAAAATTGACAGAATTTGGACCTAAGATTAAAAAATGTAAAAATCAAAAGAAATATTGATACAAAAATCAGAAATCTTTGGTCCAAATCCCATCAGCTCCCCTATACCGTTCCAAATTCTGTAAAGAAATTGCAGAAGTTCAAGGATGGCTCCATTCACTTGATGCCACATTCTTTGAGGAGTGTATTTATGCACTTGTGCACCGATGAGACAAATGCATCAGTCTTGATGGCGACTATGTGGAAAAGTAGCATAGTAGTGCTGGTAACATATGCACAATGTTTTATTTGTATAGTAATAAACATGTTGAATTAGTAAATATTTGTACCTTACTTTTCGGACATCTCTCATATTTCTGCAATTAAAGTATATAATTTAGTTTAAGTACTTTATTACTTATGGAACGCATCTATATTAACTATAATTAAATGGAAATTTAGGAGGTTTGGTCACCATGATTATGCCAATTGGTCTCATCAATAAGGAATTTTATTACATGCAGACTTAATCTTTAAACTATGACAGAAAGTCAGGGTTGAGTTTTACATTATAATTACATTGTAAATAGAATCCCCCTCGTAAAACCTGATGTAAAAGGTTTTTAGTTAAATAAAAAAAAATGTACTTTGAGATATATTAAAAATACATGTCGTCTTAATTTGGTGGAAATTCCACAGGTATTGACAACTAAAATATCATCATTGCTCTCGCATATATATTTCTGCAATTAAAGTATATAATTTAGTTTAAGTACGTTATTACTTATGGAATGCATCTATATTAACTATAATTAAATGCAAATTCAAATGAAACTAATATATCTGTTGTTATTATTATAGATTACCTTTGCTATCAGTCTATATTCCTGTGGTCTACTACTACTATAACTTCATTTTTAGGATTTAGACTTGTGAGAGAGGAGTGATGAAATGACAGTTATAGTGAAGGTGGAGTCCTTTTTACTCCCATTCAAGCATAAGTACCTTCTTCCATTCTTACTCTTGGTCATTACATATTAAAGGTGGGTTGGAGGGAGAAGAGAAAAGATGAAAGATATAAGGAGAATTTAAATTTTATTGCTGTAAGATACTATGCTTTAATTCCTGTGGACAGCAATTGACTTCTCACCTTCTTCACCCACTTTGTAATCCTTGAAACATCAAATGGTGAAAGGAATATTACATTCAAGAACATTTTAAAACAAATAAATCAACAAGGTTTATTGGCATGAAAAGACAACAGAGAAGAAATGAATACGGTTTAACGGTAGCGAGCAGAATAATATATAGGACTATAATTCTTGGGATTAATAGTTAAATTGCACATTTTATATCAAAAGTTGGCATAAAAGAATTTACATATAATATCAGTGTTGACTTTTTAACATGCTTCACCAGCCCAGCACCATGGATGCTGAAAAGATTTATCTCGTATTTCATGCAAGGATTTGTATATTCAATCTATGATATAGAAGTGTATTCCCCTTTTTTTCATGTATTTTTCAAAACACCACATCGAATGTACTTGTTTCTACAAACAGTTACATCCAGCTGCTAAGGACATTTTTTAAAAAGCAACAATAACATGAAGGAAAAACTGGTAAAAAAGCAATAATGAAAATATTAAGTCTCCTATGCAATTTTTAAATGCATCTGCAAAATTATAGTCATAAATACAGTGAGTGCAAAAAAATAATACACCTTCAAAATTGACAGAATTTGGAGCACAGATTTTTGTACATAACTTTTCAATGTTCAATCTTGTTTCAATATTTTTAACATAAATACCTTTCTTGTTAGATATGTGCATTAAAAAGAGGATTTACATGCAGCAAGAACAAAAAGTATCCAATACATTTCACAAAATTCATTTTAACATCCTTATAAAGCTACAAAATTGACAGAATTAAAAAATACAAAAATCAAAAAAATATTGAAACAAGATTGAACATTGAAAATTCATGTACAAAAATCAGAAATCTTTGGTCCAAATTCTGTCAATTTTGAAGCTTTATAAGGATGTTAAAATACACTTTTTGAAATGTATTGGATACTTTTTGCACTCACTGTAAGTTGTAATTCCTGGTAATGTTGTCTAGATTTCACGACAGGAAATGATGAGAAAATGGATTTTAAAACTTAACAAGAACATACTTTATTCCTGTTCATATATAAGGTATAAAAAGGGACTATCACTTTTTAAAACCTTTTTTTTAATGGTGAATAAATAGGATTTAGATATTTTCTATAATTTTGAGAATGGTCATTAATATTGAAATGGTTCATCGGACGATTGAACTCCTTCTTGTTGTTTGTGCTGTAAACACGACGTTTCGGCCAATCCATTCTTCGGCTTTCTTCAGGTGTAAAATCCGAGTGTGATGGGGTAAACAGAAATTTTGTTTTTAAAGGGGGTAACCCTTATAATGCAGGGCCTGTGTGTTTCTGTGTCTTTGTCTTGTTGGGTTTAGGTCTGTTGAAAAATAGGAAATTGTCGGGTTTAGGTCAGTTGAAAAATAGGATTTATTTAACAAATGTATGTAGTATGTGAACTCGAAAAAACACGTGTCTGTGTTAACTTTCCGTTGGAATTCTTTCCTTCACCAACTTATTTTTTAAATTTTCAACGGACAACTATGTCGGTTCCTGCTATCACTAAGCTGTGTTGATGCAGTTTGTTGAGAAACCAAGTTCCAGTTTATGTGCAAACACAGAAACCAATAACTGACTGGGGAATCCAAAGCATGTCTGAAGAATTCCTTAAATAAGGGGTTCCAGGAAATGATGACAAATTCTGAGGAAATCTTATCAACGGTCCTTCTTGTGGTTGTAAAGACTGAAAACAGATGTAGTCTCCATTCTCCCAGTTTTAAAATCTGTTTGCTTTCTTCTACCCACTGGCTTACCTTTCTTTATTATCCTTCTCATCGGAGTCCTTATATTGCCCATCATCTGTCATTGTACTACATAGTACAGGTATATACTGTTCAAAGTCTTATCATAATTTAATGTGTTTTTTTTTTCAGCTTATACTTAGTTAGTAAGAACCCACTGTGACACCGGGATCGCTTTGCAACCTTTTGGCTAAGATCAAAGTGGAGTATCTGTTCTTCGAAACCGCCATGGCCTCGAAGTTCAGAGAACCACGGCTCTTCGGGGTCTTTGTGGCATGCTCGGGTATCGTCCTGGAAGAAGTTGCACAGGATATCTTGGCCAGCTGGTCGGGAGGCGATCACCATAGCATGCTCAAGATTCGTCCTGAGAAGCTTTTGGGATCTCCACCTCTTCCCCCTCCTTTATCCCAGTCCTTGTGGCAGGGATTTGGGATTCTCTCCACTCAAGTCTCTAGTCACAGGGACATGGGATACCCCCTCCCCCTCCTGAATTTGGCACTAAATGACCCACCAAGGGTCGATGTGCTGTTAAACAAAACAATCAATCAATCACTGTGACACCGGTGTCACATACAATTTAATTTGATCTGCACAGTCTCTTATATAATATCATATTTTATCCTTGATTTTAACATCTGAAGTGTACTAAGTGACTTCTACTGAACATCTTGGTGCAGTCACGTGACTGTGTGTCAATACCCAGAATCCCACATAATGTTCCTCAAGTAGAAATGGGTTAATTTGTACAGCAATACCATAACAGTACTACATCAAAACTTGTACCAATCAAAACTGCACTATTCAAGGTATTGCTGTACATGTTTAGTGAAAAAGGTATCACATATGAACTAGTTTGGATCATTCTGCCAAATAAGCTGTCCTTGATAAAGGTTTCAGCACATTGTAAGCCAGAATCATAACATGTTCATCATGTCCCTTAGTAATTTGAATTGTTTTGAGATAAATCATTTATTTTCTAGGGATGAGAGATATCAGAGTATATGCAGGACAAATTAAGCTCAACTCTTCAATGCTTGAAATATTCAACTTAAAAAAACTATCGGAATTTCATTAGTATAAAGCAATATTTTCATGCCCCTTGCATCTCTTGTTTAGGAGTTGATCATAACTCATGTTGTTGACTTCTTTAAAATATATACATTTTGTTTAACCCTATCATTTTTTTGGATGTGACTTTATTATATACTAGACAATGCTGTGACCCATTGAGAGAAAAGTAGTACAATCTGATGTGACTGGAATGGACATTAAATTTAAAGGCCCAATTGCACCTGGAATCTTTTACTCATTTGCAAATAAATAAATAAATTAGGGAGACTACTCTATGATTAGCATTTAATAGTTATCTCCTTTGTCCACCTTGAGAAATCTATTCATTATAGAGGTCAGTGCAGATGCAGACCCAAAACTATTATTATTAAGTTACAAATCACCCAGATGTTTTTGCATTCTTTGAGTTGGCACATTTTAGGGGTGCCTCAATCCAATGCCTCTGGCCACGTTTTGGCTACTTAGATAAGAGAATCAGTCTTTTAGTATTATATAGATATAAAGTCGAGACATCAGTATTTAGAGTTTGATAGGCTATCACGTGGAAGATAGCTTTATGCAAATCTAGAAGGGAAAATAATATCAAGCTTAAGACATTGAATCTGACTGGTGCCAAGATTTGGTTATATAAATCTTGATATCATTATAAATATATTTGGATAATGCCTTTCAAAGTCGTACAAAAACTCCCTTGTGTAGACTGACTTTCTTTGACATAAATGAAAGTCATAACTTGGTTGATTTCAATTCATGAAGCATCTTATGTTGTCAATTATATTTAAGTGGCTGAAACAATTTCTAATGGACCTTGGAGCCTTGGAAGAGTCTCCTCTCTCACATCATGTTTGTGTCTGCTTACAAATTTATTCCATCCCCCAGATGTCCTACCAATCGGTGAAGGCCGTATTATATTAGTTTCCACGACAGCAAATACATGCAAATCATATCAAGTAGAAAAGGCCAGACTGTTTGTGTCTTGAATTGGTACCTTGCATGAATGCAATGTCTTTCCATTGCAATTTAAGCCATTCTCTCTATGTACTGACAGTAATGAAATAAACCTTAAATATTGGTGCAGATAGAGTTGAGATAGCGAATTCCCCACAGTTTCCGTTTGTTATTTCTTGAATGTTCTAAGAAGAACAAAAGAATGGGGAATTGAGGCTTGGAACTCTTTGGTCCATAATTTGAGTGTTGGATTCCATGAAATCAATTTAGCTATTTTGTTGCTAGATCTAGCTATTTTGGAACTAATCTAGCTATCTTGTGTAAAATAATACGGGCAGGAAAGGTTTTGCAAAGCAAGTAGGGTTAGTTGAAGGTGTTAGATGTAGTAAACCAATCAAATGCCCTTCCACCGGGTTTTTGAAATCTCGATCTTCTGATCAGCCGAACCGTTAGACAAAGAGTTTGATTCTTTTTGGTGGTAAAATACATTGGACTCGATAGTCGACAAGGAATCCTGGCCAAAAGGCAGACGTGGTCCATGGCTGTTCCGCCGGACATGTGGGGAGGCAAACAGAGAGTGGGAGAGTTAGCTAGACGTTAAAGTGGGTGAAGGGTGGCAGCTAGCCAATGATCCATTACAGCAGTAGGCGTTTTGCTGAAGTGTTGGAATCCGAGCCATGGTTGCATCATAGAAGCGATTCGAGAAATAAATGAATCAATTTTAACAGATGGACCCTGTTGTTTTATTTTCTCTTAAGATGGAGAAGCTTTGCATAATTTACGTTTTCCCACCACAGGTTTCCACCAGGAAGATATGGTATGTTCCACGTATTTTCCCTCGTGTTCGGTGGGGCATTTTTGGGCCACGAACCTGCCTGGTTGCCGATTCAATGCGTCATCTTCTTTCCTGGGACCGATTGCTAAAGACTGCTGCAACACACACATGCATGAGGTGCACCTCATCATTCATCGGTAGTGGTACACTTGGAGCTAGATTAATATTTAATATTTTTATATTATAATGCGAATTGTGCTCTAACGAACTGCGTTATAATGAGGGAGGCCTGTATTCAGTAATGCTTTTCTTTTAATTCTATACTTTCTTGCTTAATAATGACTTTATATATTTCCAAACCTTGAAACACATTGAGGTGCGGGCAGCCTAACAGTTAATGGCATGGAGGATGGAATTGCTGAACCTAGTTCGATTCCAGCTGGGATAGTTCTTTCTCTTCTGACATGGGAACAACTGAACTGAGCTTGAAACACATTCAAATACTTTTAAATTCATTAAAAACTTTGTCATTATCAAAGGAAATAACTTCTGATTAGAATTATCTCCCTTGAATTTTTTTCTATTCAATTCACAAATTTTTTATGACTCCAAGAGTTAAGTAGTGTTGTTTTTGTTTAATTCTCTCTTTAATTAACACTGGCAATACTAGGGATTCATATCACTGTAGACTTGAGGTTGGGAAGATATTTACTAAGAGAGAGGTTTACTGTCTGTAAGAGCAAGGTAGTTGAGCAGAAGGAAATGCCTATAATTTACCCAAATGAAAAAGAGCATTATGCTTAACAGAATTACATATTGGTTATCATAGGGTAATGGTTATGAATATCATATATAAGACAATTTACCCAAATGAAAAAGAGCATTATGTTTAACAGAATTACATATTGGTTATCATAGGATAAATGGTTATGAATACCATATATGCCAAACATATATAAGACAGACATTTAATTGAAAAAAAAAGAAGAATTTTACACTGTGTTCAATGTGCTGGTATTATGAGTTAACTGAAGCATGATACAGACAGTTATGGGTATTGGATGACTTGCAGTGAGCGGTAGTCTTCCAAATACCCTTGAAAATGATTTGTCTTATAGTCCTGCATGGGCAGTAAATTTTCAGCACATGTTTTAATGAAAAAATTGCTCGGCACCATATTTGTTATTGTTGTTACATACACTAGTAAGCGATTGGGGGTTGGGAATAAAGAGTTAGATTTAATTTTCTGCCAACAGTAAAAGTTCTGGTATCTAAATTGGTAGAGCAGCTGCCCTTCAGGTAAAATGGATGTGAATTCGAGTCTAGACTGGGAAAGGTATGAATCCATCTCTTCTACCCCAAGTTATGGGTAAAATAGAAAAACCAGGAAAGTCAAACCCTTCATCCAGTGCTGATAAACTGTTAAAATCTTTGTTAATGGCATGGAGGATGGAATTGATGAACCTAGTTCGATTCTGGCTGGGATAGTTTGCATTCACTGCTGACACAGGAATGACTGAACTGAGCTTGGAACACATTCAAATACTTAACTCTTAAATTCATTAAAAAAGTTCTGGTATCTAAATTGGTAGAGCAGCTGCCCTTCAGGTAAAATGGATGTGAATTCAAGTCTAGACTGGAGCTTATTCTTTGTCTGATCCATACTGTTCACTGATGGCCATGTCTGAGTGGTTGCAATAAAAAGCAACTGAAAATAAGATGCAAGAAATACTATTCAAAAGTTAATAATCTCCTAGAAGATTTCTGAAACAGAAATTTGCAGTGTTTTTGCCTTTCAGTGAGAATCACTTCTGTCAAATGTTTTTGCAATGTTTCTGTTGGTCAGTATTGATTATTCCTGCTTGATGGAAGATCTAGATTGTTGCTCACCTTGATGTTTTTTTCTTTCTTTTGCGGCTCTAGGTGCAACAGTCAAAGCAGAACAACGACGAAGAAACATTGAAGAAAGCTGTCAATGAATATGATGATGCTTTGGAAACGTAAATTTTATTTGTCAATTGTAAAAATTAATAAATTTGCCATCAGTCTAGCTCAGTGGTTCTCAACCTTTACTGTATGATGGCACACTAAGAAATATATTTGACATATGCTGCACAACTGTAAAAATTGAATGAATTAGACAGAAACATTTTAGTAGTCAATGAACAAAACATTTATATCAGCATACTGATATATGTATTCATCACGCCTTTCTAAAAAGGTTGAGATCAAAATAGTGACTCTGGTGGAAGCGAGGTAGACATATGTGGCGATGAAATGGAAATGGACTCGTCCAGAGGAAATGGTCTGCTGTTTGTTGTGTTGAAGGTCCGGGAAGCAAAAGCCGAGTGAACGGGTCAGCGACATTATATAGACAAAGTAGAGTGATAAAAGGACAGACGGCGAGGGCTCGGGCAGTTTTGGTTCTTGGCTCCCCACCTAAAGCCACGTTGGAATTGTGTTTGTGACTTATACTGTTGATTATGTTGTAGTGGCTCAGAGTTCATGATAGCTTACCGGTGATAAGCGAGGAAGTGTCTCTTGAAGGAATCATTCCAGTGCTGCAACATTGACATGCCGTTGGACTCATTGCATCGAAACTGTGTCAGTGTTCCCCCTTGAAAACCACAACATAATACTCATACTAGACACATTCAAGGCTTGAAATACAAATTTGCGTATTTGAAAATATTTATGCAGGATACTTGGGAGAGAGCTACGGCACACGGTTTGAGAACCACTGACCTAACTCTTCTTTTGCCTACTGTGACTTTTGCTTGGATGTTTTATTTGTGTTATTTTTCTGCTAATTTCACTCTTAGTGGATGTGCAGGTGGCCAAGCAGTTCATCATCAGCCGTTATAAGTCCACTGCTGGACAAAGGCCTTTCCCATCTCCTTCCATGACGACCTAGATTGTGCTAACCTCTGCCACGTCTTACCGGCAAACTTTTCTGTCTCGTCCCTTCATCTTGTGTCTGGTCATTCCTACTTCGTTTACTCATCCCATGGGCACCAATCGGTTAGTCTTTTCCCCCATCTGTTGTTATCTCTTCTTGCTAGGTGGCCAGCCCATCTCCATTTGTGCTGCTTAATTAGTTGTATAATATCCTTCACTCTAGTCCTCCCTCTGATCCAGGTTGATCTTTTTCTATCTCTTAGAGTTATCCCTACCATTACTCTTTCCATGGCTCTCTGTGTTATTCTGAATTAGTTTTCAGCTTGTTCGGTTAATTTCCACGTTTCACATCTGTAAATCATGACTAGTATTATGCAGCCGTTGTATACATTACGCTTTAGGCACGTTGGCAAGGAGCTCTTCAGAATGTCTCTATTCATACCAAATGCTTTTCAACCTATATGGAATAAGCAAGTCGAGTTCAAACGGCTGAGATAATCAGTGTTCACTTTGCACTAATGCCCTTGGGAAAGGTATAAATAATAGAAAAACCAGGAAAGTCAAACCCTTCATCCAGTATTGATAAACTGCTAAAAGTTTTGTTTTTGATGCTACATAAATAGGACAAGTTTTTTTTATAGTAGTGTGTGATTTTTTTATAGTAGTGTGTGATCTCACATAGAATAATAAGTGTGTGGTGCCTCGCATCCTGTATATCACTTATTGATGATTTTTCTTTTTCTGTGTGTATGTTGCAGATACATCCCCATCCTGATGCAGCAGGCCCGCATCTATTGGGACAAAGAAAATTACAGCCAGGTTGAGAAGATCTTCCAGACATCTTTAGAGTTTTGTAATGATCACGACATATGGAAACTAAACGTTGCTCATGTCCTGTTCATGCAGGAAAAGTACAAGGATGCCACAGGGTTTTACGAAGCCATTGTCAAGAAGAACTATGACCGGGCAAGTGTTTCTTTTACATCAATTCTTCATTATAAAATTACTTTGGCTGATTTGCATCTTATTTGCCCAATATCTCAATTACATTGTGCCAAACTTTCCTAAATGTAAATTGGCTCCAGTTTTTTGTGAGAGAACAAAGAATCTTGTATATCATTCTGCTTGTTTGTTTGTATGGCCATTATGCTTTAGCGTGAGAGTGCTGCCCTCGCCTTGACAACACAACTCTCCTTTAGATCGCTTTGTGGCCTTTAGGCTAAGATCAAAGTGTAGTATCTATTCTTCGAAACCGCCATGGCCTCGACGCTCAGAGAAACACGGCCCTTTAGGGGTCCTGTGGCATGCTCAGGTATCGTCCTGGGAGAAGTTGCGCAGGATATCTTGGCTGCGGCTGCGGACGCGCTAGGATTAAATTTTAGTATTTGTGCTTCAAAACCGCCATGGCCTCGAAGTTCAGAGAAACATGGCCCTTCGTGGATCCTGTGGCATGCTCGGGTATCTTCGGATACCTGCGAGAAGTTGCACAGGATATCTTAGTCAGCTGGTCGCAATCCCCATTAGCACACTCGGGATCCGTCCTGAGGAGCTTTTGGACCCATCCCAGTCCTCGTGGCATTTGTCTCAGCGACAGGGATTTGGGATTATCCCCCCTCAGGTCTCTAGGCACGGGGACATGGGATCTCCACCCCCCTGCATGTTCGTGTGCAGGCCGTTCCCACATTAAAAAATTTCCTGCTGTGGGGAGGTGAATAAAGATCAAAGTGTAGTATCTGTTCTTTGAAACCACCATGGCATCGAAGTTCAGAGAACCACAGCCCTTCGGGAGTCCTTGTGGCATGCTTGGGTATCTACGGATATCTACGAGAAGTTGCACAGGATATCTTGGCCAGCTGGTCGGGAGGCGATCACCATTAGCATGCTCAGGATTCGACCTGAGAAGCTTTTGACCACTGACCAGCTTATCCCGGTCCTCGTGGCATTTGTCTCAGTGACAGAGATTTGGGATTCTCCCCTCCCTCAGGTCTCTAGTCACGAGGACATGGGATCCCCCCCCTACTGAATTTGGCACTAAATGACCCACCAAGGGTCGATGTGCCCTTAAACAAAACAATCAATCAATCAAAACAACTCTCCTTTACGATATTGCATGTAATTACAATAAACTAGGGATATTATTTTTTTCACTAATTTTACTTTTTTTATTTTATTACAGTTACAAGATATCAGTGCGATTGTGCTGGCTAACTTGTGTGTGTCATATATCATGACCAATCAAAATGAAGAGGTAAGTATCGATATATATATATATATATATATATTGCCACCAATCAGAATGAAATGTGATGTATCATTAGAACATTTTATTTTAGTGTGAATAAAAAGTATACAATTTGTATATACAAGCACACATCATAACAATTATATTTACACAATATCTATGGCTAAACCTTTGCAATGGTGTAATAAACATAATTGTTCTTAAAATCATTTACATCTTTTGATAGCACTGCATATTCCGACAATCTATTCCAAAGTCCTACCACTCTATTGATAAAAAAGAATTTTCTGATATTCAATCTACTTCTATTTGCTTCTACCGTATATGTGTGACCTCTCAGTCCCTTGTACCCACTTCTAGTAAAAAATACATCAGGGTTTACTACTTCTAAACCATGCATAATCTTAAACATTTCTATTAAGTCTCCCCGATCTTTCCTATTTTCTAACGATGTTAACCCTAACACTTTTAGCCTATGCTCATAACTCATACTTTTTAATTCCGGTACTCGTCTCTGGACTTTTCCTAAAAGATTTTATCTCTCTCCAAGTACGGTGACCAGGACTGTGCACAGTACTCTAGGTGTGGATGGACATAAGTCTTATATAGTATAAGGAATGAGTCCTTGTCTATATATGAAAAACTGTGACCATTCAGTGTAGTAGTGTGTAATCTCACACAGAATAATAAGTGTGTAGTATACAAAGTGGTAGAGCGGTTAACGGCACAGAGAATGGGATGGACGAGCCGAGTTTAAACTCTGACTGAGACAGTTTGCATTCACTTTGCACTAATGCCCTTAGGAAAGGCACGAATCCATCTCTTCTTTACTGCCAACACGTCTTGGGTCAGTGTGGCAGGGTAGGTCTTGCATGTACTTGGGGAAGGCCTATGTCCAATAACGGACTTTAAAGACTGATAAAAAAAACACATACATTTTAAACAGTAATAAAAACAAAGAGTGATGTGAGTCATATCTTGTGTGTACAAATAAAAAATGTTTTGCATTTAAAACCTAAAACCAAATGATATGTGAAGTCAAAGAGGATCTCTTACACACTGAACATTATTCATGAGAGTTACAAAGGATTATAGCAAAGAAATGCTCAAATGATTGCCAAGTAATGGCTGATATTGGGGTTGCATTTTCTTAACAGAAAACTAATGAATTCTTATTTATTCTTTAAAAAAAGCTTTTGTTTGACAAGAATAACAAACAATAAACTATGAAAATGAAAAATATTGAAAATTATTTTCAATTTCAGTATTCTAGACATTATAAATATTAAAATTCTAAAACTTCAAAATTAAAAAAATGCCTTAAAATTTAAAATTAACGATTTTCTGAAATTAGTTTGGTCTTGTGTATTGGTATACATGTTATGGCTGTTTAGGCCATTTTCATCATCTTAACTGTTAGAACGTGAACATTTTGTAGGCATAAGCATTATTAAATTATGTGTTTGACAAGAAGATAAAGTTTGTATCTGAATATTTTTTAAGTTGTCTTAACTGACCTCAATCAAAGGCAATGTATAAATGATATACATTGCCTTAAAACACTGAATAAAGATGGAATTATAAAGCATAACATTTAGAGGTGAAAAACTACAAAGGAAGACAAAAAATGAGCAACTTTAAAGCTAAATTGTACACTGTAAGTCACTATTAAGGTAATTTTATCAATGTAGATCAATATGTTTATTTTTTGACTAGATTTTCTAGTGTTCATCTTTAGTGTTGTTTTTTTATTAAAATGCTCATGTCTTTTTTTTACATTCTACAACTGTCAGGTAAGCAGCATGGATCAGAAATAAAGTAACAGTCTCTGACATAATTTGAACTTGTATCCTTGGAAGGCTGTCTGATATGAACAGTGCCTTACTGATTAGGCTATGGAGACCTATCAGCAGGCAACATTAAAAGTTTTTAGGCTTATCGTTACATTCTTCCATATCCAATTTTCTCCACAGCATATTGTTTGTTTACATCTAGTAGTAGTAGTTGTAATAGTTTTAAGTTGTCTGAGAAAATGGGGCTCATAAGCTGTTGGAAGGGTATTTTAGACTTGCTTGTATGTGTGCAAATAGGTTACTTATTAATCAATGAGAATGAAAGGTTAGATGATGTCATAAATCAGGACCAATCAGAATAAAGAGTTGAGTGATGTCATAGATTATGTGTATTTAATTGCGTACACCTTGCATTTAATTTTAGGCTGAGGCAGTTATGCGAAAGATTGAACAAGAGGAAGAGGCACTTTCTCATAATGAACCAGACAAAAAGGTTTATCACCTGTGCATTGTCAATATGGTCATCGGGTGAGTGGACTTCTTTTGTTTTTTTGTTGTGTGCTACTTCAATAAATCTTATTATATAAAAGCCAATGTCACTTATTTTGTTTGTTGGTTTCTGTCACACTAAAGCAAACAATGAGAAGGGGGTAAAGCAAAGGTTATGTCTGTTGGTGTATGCTAAAGCACACAAGTATGTGCGTGTGTTCGTGTCTACATCACTACTACTACTACTACCACTGCTGCTGATATAGACATCTGATTTTTCATGAATAAAACTGTTTTTCTTATATTAAAAAAGAAATTTGCTCAATGTATGCATTTTTTATTTGGTAAAGTATCCAAATATATATTTATGTTTATAATCCATCATTTTTGACAGGTACAATGCTAGTAACTATTATATTTGGCTTGAATATAACATGAGTAAAGTCTGGCCAAATTTAAATTGTTACTACTTTAGAAACACATGGCTTCGTAATCTATACAGTGAGTGCAAAAAGTATCTCATACATTTCAAAAAGTTCATTTTAACAGCTTCAAAATTGACAGAATTTGGACCAAAGATTTCTGATTTTTGTAAATTACTTTTCAATGTTCAATCTTGTTTCAATAGTTTTTTGATTTTTGTATTTTTTAATCTTTGGTCCAAATTCTGTCAATTTTGTAGCTGTATACTGTACTTAAAGTCGCAGACAGCTGTACTGTTATGAGGATCTGTACCTACATTTACAGACAACTGCACTATCATGAAAATCTGTGAACAAGGTTACAGTCAGCCGTTCTGTCCTGATTCTTCTTCAAAGGGTCGGTAGAACTCTATAGCCAGCTCCCACTTCTGCCAACTATGGGATGTTCATGCTCTGTCTAACCACAGTTCAGCCTTACTGTTGGAACATTCCCGCAAGGGGGCGGCAGACCCCCATAGCTAGCTCGGGCATCTGCCAGGAGAAGGGCACTCCTGTCAAATCTACGACCTATGGGCCCTGCTCCTATCCGCGCCACTCCAGTGGTCCATAGGATGTCAACCCGTGGTTTAAAGGGTGGGGTCGGCCCTGGGCAAGTTGCACTTCACCTTAAAACTACATTGCTCAGGCTGGAGGGTTTCTCCGCACATTGGCCCTGCCATCTATGGTCCAAATGTTGCGGAAAACCATCCCCAAAATCTTTGTTCGCAAAGCCAAGCCATTCATTCATTCATAAGGATGTTAAAATGAACTTTTTGAAATGTATCAGATACTTTTTGCTCTCGCTGTATGTACATCCTGTTTTTAATGCAACATGTCTAACCAGATATATATCTATGTTAAAAATATTGAAACAAGATTGAACATTGAAAGGTGTGTTAAAATTATTTTTTTGCACTCACTGTTATTATTATATTTTGCAGATGTATGTAAAAATTGCATAGAAGACTTGCCTAAGTTCTCAGATATATTTTCATTATTGCTTTTTTACCAGTTTTTCCTTCATGTTATTGTTGCTTTTTTAAAAATGTCCTTAGCAGCTGGATGTAACAGTTTGTAGAAACAAGTACATTCGATGTGGTGTTTTGAAAAAAAGGGGAATACACTTGTATATCATAGATTGAAAATACAAATCCTTGCATGAAATACGAGATAAATCTTTTCAGCATCCATGACGCTGGGCTGGTGAAGCATCTTAAAAAGTCAACACTGATATTATATGTAAATTCTTTTATGCCAACTTTTGATATAAAATGTGCAATTTAACTATTAATCCCCAAAATTATAGTCCTATATATTATTCTGCTCGCTACCGTTAAACCTTATTCATTTCTTCTTTGGTGTCTTTTCATGCCAATAATAAACCTTGTTGATTTATTTGTTTTTAAAATGTTCTTGAATTTAATATTCCTTTCACCATTTGATGTTTCAAGGACTACAAAGTGGGTGAAGAAGGTGAGAAGTCAATTGCTGTCCACAGGAATTAAAGCATAGTATCTTACAGCAATAAAATTTAAATTCTCCTTATATCTTTCATCTTTTCTCTTCTCCCTCCAACCCACCTTTAATATGTAATGACCAAGAGTAAGAATGGAAGAAGGTACTTATGCTTGAATGGGAGTAAAAAGGACTCCACCTTCACTATAACTGTCATTTCATCACTCCTCTCTCACAAGTCTAAATCCTAGAAATTAAGTTATAGTAGTAGTAGACCACAGGAATATAGACTGAAAGCAAAAGTAATCTATAATAATAACAACAGATATATTAGTTTCATTTGATTTTGCATCTAATTATAGATAGTATAGATGCATTCCATAAGTAATAACGTACTTAAATTAAATTATATACTTTAATTGCAGAAATATATATGCGAGAGCAATGATGATATTTTAGTTGTCAATACCTGTGGAATTTCCACCAAATTGAGACAAGACATGTATTTTTAATATATCTCAAAGTACTTTTTTTTTATTTAACAAAAAACCTTTTACTCAGGTTTTACGAGGGGGATTCTATTTACAATGTAATTATAATGTAAAACTCGGCCCTGACTTTCTGTCATAGTTTAAAGATTAAGTCTGCATGTAATAACATTCCTTATTGATGAGACCAATTGGCATAATCATGGTGACCAAACATCCTAAATTTCCATATAAAATTAGATATTCCATTTGAAAATTCATTTAACATGCACAAATTGACATTTTATTTGTGAATTTTAGTTCATTAAAATCCTTGTAGCACAAGTTCCCATTTGTTCTCCATGAAATTTTGTACCAAAGGCCAGACCAATTATTCACCAAATTTAGAAAAGAATTGGTCAACATGTCAAATGACCTGTCAAGTTCGAGGTCAACTTTTTTATTTGACCTGAGGTAAAAATGCACATAATAAAGGTTTTAGACCTACTTGAGTACTTTAGAATGGTATATAAATGAGCTTTCCAGGTGTAAAAACAACTGAAATATTGATTTTCAAACTTTGTCATTACCTTCAAAACTTCACATTGTTTGCAAAGTTCAGAGGTCAGTATCTCTGGAACCCTTTGAGCCAGAAATGTCTTGTGAAGATCTATAATTGTGCCAGATTTTAACAAAATCTGTGATAGTCATGGTATGACCCCTTGTTGATTTGACACAGAATTACCCATTACTTCTAAAATGAAGTCAAACCTCACTAGGTGCCCCACATTTCTGGCCCTGTGCCAAACTAAGTTAAGCTTAGTAAATACCTCTTCTGGTGCCTCACCATGGAGTAGTCTTGCAGAGCGTTACTACCGTACTGAGTTAACTATAGAACTGCAATGACGGAAATTCTCGTCTTTCGCAGTTAAGGGGTTAACACTATGACTGGATTTGAATTAATGAGATTTCAGTTGATTGTGAAAAAGGCTTTGGTAATTTAATCTTTTCTCTTCATTGCAATGTTTTATCAATTTGGATCCAAGGCCATCCTTTGAAACAGGCGAAAGGAACATTTTCGGTGATTTCAACCATTGGCAATTTAGTTTAATCTGTATCCTTTTGTAAATTTAAATTAAAAACCTTTAAATTCAGACATGACCTCAACTAAGGGGAGTAAACATTGTATTATTAAAATGCGAAAAAAAAAATCTTTCTAAAGAAAAAAAAAAGCAGGAGATTTTTATGCGATTGATCTTCTGTAGCAGAAATCGCCAATGGTTGAAATCATCAAAAATGTTCCGTTCTCCTGTTTCAAAGGATGGCCTTGGACCCTTTTTAAAGATACAATACATTTGACCTTTGACTGCATTTTCTCATTTCACTGTGCTGTATGAATATTTAAGTGTAATTTACTTTCTTGTATTGTGATTCTGCTTTCTGACAGGACATTGTACTGTGCCAAAGGTAATTATGAATTTGGAATCTCCCGTGTTATCAAGAGTCTGGAGCCTTACCAAAAGAAACTCGTCACAGATACCTGGTTCTATGCCAAGAGATGCTTCCTATCTTTGATTGAGAATATGACCAAACACATGATTATGATCCGCGATTCTGTTGTACAAGAGTGCATTATGTTTCTTGACCACTGCGAGAGTGAGTAGACTTTTCTATTTCTTTGTGATAAGGGTTTTGTTTTGGAGGTTATTCAGTGAAAAATGCACTAACATTTTTAGTAAGTAGTATCCTATGTAAGCTATTAATAACACAATCTTGCATGATTCATGATATATATGATATATATCTACAGCTGGCTGCAGACTTAACTTTCAATGTATGAATAATAGATGCAGCTTATATACCATATATGGCGGACTATAAGACAAATGGCTTACAAGGATATTTGGAGAACTACTGCTTACTGCAACTCAGCCATGCCGCATAACTGTCCATATTTAGCTTCAGTAGACGACCCCCTAGTCATAATACCAGCGCATTGGACGCAATGTAATATTTGCATAGTTTTTAAAAAATGAAATGATTGTCTTATATACCAACATATATGGTACTTTTCCCACCTAAAAATAAGTGTTTTGTATAATTTGTTTTGCCTGTCTAAGGTTGTAAGAGTCATTTCATTAGTCAGTTTAATATTTTCTCTTAAAAACTGTATTAATATAGTGTTATGTTAATTTTCAGCTTATGGGCAAGATGTGAAAGCAATAACCGAGCAACCCCTGGAAGAGGAGCCTCTGAACCCTGGCAAAAATTGTGTCTCTTATGAGGCACGAGTTCTGAAGAGTATTCTAATGCAGTTAGTGTAACATACCATTTAAGATTGTATCTGAAGGCATACAGTGGGTGCCAAAAGTATCTGATACATTTCAAAAAGTTCATTTTAACATCCTTGAACAAAAATCAGAAATCTTTGGTCCAAATTCTGTCAATTTTGAAGGTGTATAAGTATGTTAAAATAAAAGTTTTGGAATGTATTGATTACTTTTTGCACTCACTGTATATTGCAGGTTAGATCTCTGCTGGTCTTGTAATCTCAGGACCTGACTTCTCCAAGCTGTCAACTGTCATGTATATAAATAACAAAGATAACTAATTTATGTAACAAGTTTATGCCTTGCAAATCACTTTCTAGTGAAGTGCTTACAATATAATTACTTTCTCTATTTTCACAGTTCAAGTATCACAACACAACACACAAATGTGGAATAAAGAGAAATCAATCCTATAATTCTTTTAAATGTTGTTTTAATTTTACAGGGTGTTTTTAAAAAAATGCAACATAAAAAAGAGAAATAACTCTTTAAAATGAACTCATCAGTTGCATCCCTTAAATTTACAGTCAGCTGATTGGCTGATATTTGTCTTATTATCTCTGCCAAGAAGTTTCTTTCTATTTCACTGTGATGGTGATGATGATGATGATCATCACCCTCACAATCACCACCACCATCATCACTACCACCGCAACCACTATCATCAGTATCATCAGCCCCATCTACACAGTGAAGGTAGTTGTGGTGTTTACACCAGCACCTGACACCACACATGGTGTCTGTCAGGAATTGTGAGATAGAATGAAGCTTCTGGGGAATTCCGCATCATAAAAAATGAATGATTTGACACTGAGATCATCCATATCGGATTAGTTTATGCAACTTTATTGCAATTACAATTTTCATGGCGGTCATCTTGAATTTTCCATACTTGAATTGTATGGTAAATAAATTCAACTAATTATGTCCTCAATATCATATCATATATATCCATTGCTGATAGGAAAATTGATCAGAAAACAGTTGTCGCTGCAGCCATTTTAAAATGGCTGCCATGGGCGACTTATTGAAAATTCATGATGGCTCAATACTCAAATTTCTTTGGAATGCCTTTGGCTATAAGTATACCAAATTTCATACTTTTATCACAAAATGCACAATTCGCTTGAAATTTTCAGCTAAGATAAAAAATAACTTTCAGAGAAAGTCTAATCACGTTTATTGATTTTTTTTACTAGTTTTGCTATCATCTTATTTTTGTAGCTTTTTATCAAATCATTTTACAACTGAAAATAAAGAAGTAGTCTCCAGTGAGATTTGAACTCTCATTCTGTATCCTTAGAATGTAAAACAACTTCAGCATTGCAATAAAAAGCAACAAAAATAAGCTGAGAGCAAAACTATTCAAAAATTAATAACTAAGAAATTCTGATAATCTAATCACTTAAAAAAAAACTGACAACACAATTTTATTTTATTTGATGCCTACCCAATGTTGAATGCTGAAAAACAGTATAAAAATGAATGCAAGGGATGATTCCAGTGCTGATCCGTAACCCATTAACTGCGAATGACAGGAATTTAAAGATCTATGGCTAACTCACTAAAATTTGTGTTTTATTATGATTATAGCAACTCAGTTCTATCTGAGTCGGGGCTTTTTCTTGCAATGGATAACTATTACTCTCCACCACCTTCTGCAATTAATGGATTAAGCATTAAAATAAAAGAAAAGAAAATAAGGGAAGAGCTCAAAATCACTGAT
>VCCN01005725.1:482712-499344 GCA_006491835.1 Architeuthis dux
TAGGGGAAGAGCTCAAAATCACTGATTGCCTAAAAGAAAAGACCAACTGGAAACAGTTTAGTTTAAAGAAGGTTAATGACTCCCTAACATAAAGCTACTTCAATATGAGTTGTGTATTTTTATGACTATTGAAGGTAACTTATTACATAATGGATTTTATTGTGAATATGAGCCAATCTTTGTGTTCTATTTTATCAGGATTCCCCATATTGATTTTTTTTATTAACATCAACACAAAATTGAATCTTAGTGGTAAATGTGTGTGGCAGCATTGGGTGCTATTAAATATACAAGAAAGATTATTTTTTTAAATGTTTTTTTATTCACAATATTGATAAAAAAATATTTCTCCCTTGATTTTGAAAAAGATTTTTTATTTTGCTTTATAAGGCTTAGACATTAGAATTATTTTATATGAATGTCATTTTAGTTAAGGAACTGAAGATAAGAAATGCAAGTGGTTGAAACATTTCACTCTTCTTTGAAAATATTGATTTTTAAAAATAATAATCAGACTCGAATACAATTTAAATAAATAAAAAAGTAATTAAATAAAAAATCATTTCCCTAAATTTTTCTTTTTAATATTACTTAATTATATTATTTGAAAAGAATGTTTAAATTGAAATAATAATAAAAGAAAACCTTGCTTCCTTTAATCAAAAAGCTTAATAGGAATGTGTTTTCCACCATTACTCAATACCATTCTCTTTTCCCTTGGGAAGATTATGTGGATTTTCATGCAGAAAAGGCAACAATTTGTTTTCTAATTAGAAAATAAATGTTGCAAATGATGTCACAACTTGGAAGATGTAAGCCAGGAATATTGCTGGAGGAAAAAAAGATATTGTAATTGAATAACTTCAAATATAACAATTATTATCACATCACATGCATGTAATTATTGACAACATAAAAAGAAATGTTCCCTGATAAATCCAAAATCCAATCCTGATTTACAAAACATCCCTATCTAGTATTTATTTATTTATATACAGTGTTGCCCATATGTACTGTGATGCTTGTACCTGCAACGTTTTCTGATAAAAAAATGAACCAGACTGTATCTCATTTGAACAGATTTATTTACCACTAATTTGAAATGGGGAACGGTTTCATTCGTTTTCATCGGGTCTGCAACAGTGTAGTAGTTGTCAGAGAGGTACCGGGCAGTTCTTAACTAGAGGGAAGGGACAGTCAATTGCTAATGTTTGTAGGGGCATGTGGAAGCAGTCGACTGTATCTAAGTCGGTGACCCGCTAACTAAGGTCAAGGGCCTCTATTTAGGCTTAGTGATAATTAAAGACAATGGTTTTCAATTTCGCTCGGCCGGGAAAAATGACTGACGCACACAATCCCGTTTTCTGATCTGCCTTTTACAACCCAAGTCGGTCCTTTTTGTGATTTTTTAGCCACGGCTAGGCCGTGTCCACTTTTGGGTTACTGCCTTTGAACATCTGTTTTTATTTTTAAAGCTTTTGGACTTCTAGTTTTGGCCTTAAATTACAGCCGCCCGTCACTGACCATTACGTAACACATAAATAAATACACCCCCATCACTTTTTTTATAGAAAGTTAATTGTCTTCTAAACCAAACATAGCAGGATTTTATCATTTCTCCATTTTTGACTTGCATAGAAAGTTAATTTTCTTGAGCAAACACTACAGCAGTGTATCCTAAGGGCTGGAGTGTCCCCAATGCTTGGAAATATAGTAATTTCTGTTACAGTATCGCCAAACATAGTAGGATTTTAATATTTCTAGTGGAACATTACACAATCAAGACAGATATTATCATGTATTATTTATGACCAAACTCTACAGCATTGAAACTCTGTTGCCAAAAATATGAATATGTTGTCGTCCAAAGATGAGTACAACACTACGAAAAAATATTTTTGCAACAGAGCTTCAATGCTGTAGAATTTGGTCATAAATAATACCTGTTTTGATCGTGTGTTTGATTCCACTAGCAAAATTGAAGAAAAAAATGGGATAGGCCTATGAAAAAGTAACGGTTGGCCTATAAGATGCAGGGTGAATTTTTTAGACTTATCTAAAAAAAGAAATAGTGTTTTCGACACTGGGAAAATACAGTATTAGCAATTATAGATGAATTTAATCTTTCATGAACTTATGGTTAAAATCTCTGTCTTTTTTTTGGTTATTATAAGAATCTCAAATTCTGGAATTCTCAGGAAAATTTATAAAAGTTGCAGATAATATGAAGTTTTGTCAAAATCATCCAAAACCATCTTTAAATGATGAGACAAATGTCTTCTCTCTCTCTTTCACACACACACTTTTATATTCCAGAGATTATATGAATATATAATTAAAAGTTGGCTTTCTACTGCCTTGGAAAATAAATAGTGATCATCCATTCTATGTGTGTCAAATATAGACCAAGTAAGCTTAAGATATTCATAATTTTTCATAGTATTATTTTTATATTCCATTTAGAAATCAAATGATGGATAATTTTATATCCGATCGACAGAATATGATAATTATAATGACATTTATTAGTGAGAGCCTATATTTGCCCGGCGTCGGTGTGAGAAGCCAACAAAGTGTAGGATAAAAGACTCCTGCCTACCATCTGACCATCATTAGTTCAGTCGGTAGAGCAGCACCGCGTATAGGTGGCTTCTAAAGTGGACGCAGGTTCGATCCCCGCACAGAGTTCGTTTCTTTAGGCCGCTCATTTAGCAGTCGCTCACACCGACGCCGGGCAAATATAGGCTCTCACTAATAAATGTCATTATAATTATCATATTCCATTCAGCATTTTTCTTACCTGAGATTTTCTTGTGGCCATAGGATCAATTAGAACATTGATTAAAATGGTTTTAGTGCGGTCATTCAGAGCTGCCTTAAATGTTTGATGCAGTTCTTCAGGTGTGTTGACCAGGTAACCCCTTCCTCCAAGTGCTTCCATCAATTTATCATAACGGGTATTTGGAGCCAAGGATGTTGGTGGAGCTCTGAAAAAGGTTTTGTTATTATAAGAGATTACAAAAAAGCAGGATTAGTCATTTTTATCATGGCTGTCTCTTCCACAAATATAAGGAGTGGCGTAATGGTTACTGGTATGGAAAATGAAATCAATGAACCGAGTTAGTTTTGGCCAAGGCTGCTTGCATTCACTTCGCATTTAACGTCCTTGGGAAAGACATGAATCCACTTTCTCTTCCCAGCCATGGGTAAATAGCAGGGCAGTTGGAGCCCTTTAGCCCTGTAAACAGTCCACCTAAGAGAAGGTTACTCTGACCGAAACAAGCCTACAATTTTGATGTGGGACTAGCAACTCCACCCTGTAAAAACTTACTTTCTACTGAAAATGCAAAGTGGCCCTATGCTCTGCAAGGAGTCTACAGGAATGAACAAAAAAAAAACACCAAACATTGGTTTGGGAAAATACTGACCAAGTATAAAAAGCAGAAACATTTCGAGCAAACGGATTTTTGTTAGGAAAAATGCATTGCAGCAGATAGTTGTGTCAAGAATATCAAGAGAGAAAAACTGAAACTTACACAAGGGCAAGATCAGCATCTTCCGCCTGAATAGAGTCCCAACTCTCTGCATCGAGGCCATTGTAGATGCCATTATTGTTAAAAACAACAAATATGATTGGAAGGTGATATCTGGAAAAAGAAAGAGACAGAAATCAGAAGGAAGAGTTTTTTCATCCCAGAGAGGAGAAATTAGAAGCAAGCAAAAAAGAAATAACATTCAGTCAATTTTTTATAGGGCCTTTTTAAAAAGAATGAACTCAGTTGTCAAGACAAATATTAAAATCTTGTTTAAACCCAATGACATTCGTTTGCAATCAAGTAGAAATAAGTTTTAAAAATTGCTTTTAAATTCATTAATATCTTTTCACAGTTTCAATTTGACTTACATTACAGATTTTCTGAGTGCAGCTCTAAAATTGTGATCTCAGACATAGATTTATTTTTGTGTGTAAAAAGAATTTGCTTCTCTCAAGGTTTTTGATGGCTTGTGCGTGTAAAGATGAAGTTAGGATAGAAAGAAACAGAAAGATTGTCAATGAAGAATTATTCCATTGACTGCGAATGACAGATATTTCTGTCATTGCAATTCTATGGCTTACTCCAATTTCTGTTTTATTGTGATTGATGGCAACTCAGTTCTATTTGTGAGTCAGGGCTTTTATCTTGCAAGGGATAACTATTACACTTGGCACCTTCCGTAGTTAATGGGTTAATAAACAGCTTTAGGTCAGTAAATTATTATTGTTTCAAGGATAGATTGATTGTTTTGTTTAACCCTTGGTGGGTCATTTAGTGCCGAATTCAGGAGGTGGAGGGGGGGATCCCATGTCCCTGTGACTAGAGACTTGAGAATCCCAAATCTCTGTCACCGAGACAAATGCCACGAGGACCAGGATAAAAGGGGGGGAGGGGGATTCCAAAAGTTTCTCAGGACGAATCGTGAGCATGCTAATGGTGATCGCCGCCCGACCAGCTGGCCAATATATCCTGTGCAACTTCTCCCAGGACGATATCCGAGCATGCCACAAGGACCCCGAAGGGCCGTGATTCTCTGAACTTTGAGGCCATGGAGGTCTCGGAAAACAGATACTACCCTTTGATCTTAGCCAAAAGGCTGCCAAGGGATCCCTGTTTCAAGGATATTTTTCAAAAACAAAGAAGGGAAAAAGTATTAAAAGGCAATAACAAATTGCAAATGTTTCCAGCATTCTTTTTTAGACAACATCTTTTATTCATATAAATTTCATAGCAGTATTATTTGGTCATCAGAGTATTTTCCCAGGCTTTCTATGATATAATCCGAAGGCAACATGAGGATGGGCATTGTCATACATCACAATCACTGTTCTGGTCAACTTCTTTGCTCAGAAAAGAGTCTTTTCTGTTCCGATGCATCATTAAAACAAGCCTTTTATTCGCTGTAGCATTGTACTGTAACAGTTTGTCCAGATTCCAGCAATTTGTAATAAAGAATTCACTTCAAATCCCAAACAGAACTTGGCAAAGTAGGATGACTTAACTGCAATAAGGACTGATTTGACCAATCATCGCTAAAGAAGCTAACATTTTTTTTTTACTTTCGTACTAAGCTGGCATGGCAATGACTGTTTGAATTTTAATAAAAAAACGATTATTTCATTTTATTTTTTATTAAATCAAGTATTGTAAACCATTTTTCTTAATTTTTGACCTCATCTTAATTTTTAGTAGTTTTTAAAAAATCACAATATGTAAAATGGTTTAACGAATAATAGCTTTTTTGCTAAATCCAAGTTGAATTGTAATTAAAAAAAAAGAACTGAAAATTAAGATGAAGGTAAATAGTAGTTAAAAGTTAATAAAAATGTCTAAATAAAATAATCGATTGCTTTCTTTACTAAAACCAAAAGTAAACAATAAACCTGGCGTGCCAGCATTAGTGAAATTGTGTTTTCAAAAATTAATAAAAATGGTTTACAATACTTAAAATAAAAAATAAAATAAAATAATCTTTCTTTTACTAAAACTCAAACAGTCATTGCTGTGCCAGCTTAGTATGAAAGAAGAAAAAAAGTTAGCTTCTTTAGTGGTGATCAGTCAAATCAGTCCTTATGATGCAATCCATTTTTAATGGTTCCCTTTTTCTGTGGAGTTTGAGTGGTTTCTTCACATTCTCGTACATACATTAAGACCCAAAACTTCAGCTACTTCAAAGCTGTTAATAGTGTAAATAAATACTTAGTTCCAATCAATTTCATCCAATGTTTTATTAAAAAAATGACTGAACTCGTTTAAGTGGAAGATTCCATTGTTTCAAATAGTGATTGGAATATATTTTTATCAGCAAAATTGTTACCTTTAAGTGGAAGAGTCCATTGTTATAGACAGAAAAAATGTTATCTTCTTTAGCAGTGATCAGTCAAATCAGTCCTTATGATACAGTGCATTTTTGACGGTTAAGTCGTCCTACTTTGCCCAGAACTTTTTCCTTGCAGTAGATTCTGTTTAGATTGAGATATTCTAGGCTGTCCTGGATTTAACCACATCGTTTGTCAATTTGGATTCTTATAATAAATTCACGTTTCATTGCCAGTGACTATTTCGTTCAAAGACGACTTATTCCTGTGTTGGGCTAGAAGAGAAAGACATGTTTAAACTGTACCCAATGTTAGTTTTCATAAGTTGATGTGGAATACATTTTATTAGCTTTTAAATTTTAACAGGATTGTAAACAATATATAACAGTTGACTGACTGCACAAGCAATAAAAAAACTGTAATCTTCAAAGACACTTCTAAGATTTCCAGAACATTGTGTAAAATATGGTGCTGCAAACTTTTGCATCAACCTAATTCAGTAAACTCCCCTTATTACGGCACCCTCAGGATTTAAGTCTAATGCCCCATGTTACTTTAAGAAGCAATTATTTTAACGGTTTACTAACTTTAGTTTTTAAAATGATGCACTGAAATATTCATGTGCTGTTGCTGCAAGCTAATCTCCGACAATAGTCTTGCGAGAATATGAAAACAAATGTGCTGGTAGAATGCATGTGTCATTAAGTAGAGCTATTATAGATCAAGTGTCGTTATGAGTGTTAGATATCATGAGCGAAACTAACGTGCATGAATATGTTGTTATCCCAGCATATGAAAGCAAGGCACCCTAATAAACAAGTAGTTCTGTAACTAACACAAGTGTGTCCGGTTGTTCATTTTTTAACATGCTGACTGATTTCCCATCCATTTGAACACTGACATTTTGTATAATTAGGTGTGGCTTTACCTGCAGGCTGTTTCAAGCTCCATAGCTGAAAATCCAATGGCACTGTCTCCCTCCACACAAATGATACGTTTCTGTTCAGCTCCTGGTTCATACTTGCACATCATAGCGGCTGCTATAGCAAAACCAGGACCGACTCCCATTGTTCCAAATGAACCTGCATCAAGTCTAAATAACACAAGAAAAAAGAACCACTTTTAAAAAGATTTGACTAGTTTTTACCTTAGTTAGGATGAAGGTAAAAACTAGTCAAATTTAATAAAAAAGTGGTGTGTTACAATACTTCCTCCAATAATAATAAAGATTGATTTATAAGAAAAAATAAATCAAACAATATTTTTCAAGTATTTATTCTGGCCCCCATCAAGGTTGACAATGGATTTAATAACTTTTTATAGTTATTTTTGCCTGGGTGGTAGTTATGGGAAAGTGGTTTGTTCAAGCGCTCACTCACTCACTCTCTTCTGTCAACCATTGTGGCATGTCAGTGTTGGGACATTTTTTTTGTTGAGGTATCAAAGGTAGTAACCCCCGAAATTTAATCAAATTTTCCTTGGCCCATGGTCCACTCTTCCACAAAATCTCATTGAAAATCATTGAGAACTCTTGGAGATATTGCGTGGACAAATAGACAGACATGAATGAATACATATATGTACGTAATACTTGTTGGTTAGTGACATACAGTGAGTTCATAAAGTATCTGATACATTTGAAAAAGTTCCTTTTAACATCCTTATACGCCTTCAAAATTGATAGAATTTGGACCAAAGATTTCTGATTTTTCTACATAACTTTTCAATGTTCAATCTTGATTCAATATTTTTATTTTTTGGTCCAAATTCTGTCAATTCTGAAAGTGTTAAAAAGAGATTTTTGAAATGTATCATATACTTTTTGCACTCACTGTATCTTAAAAATTGATCATTTGAGCGTTGTCCCTTGAGACCACCATCTGATTTTGAATTCAGTTTTAATAATAGCTTTTGTGCCTGTATTTAGCATAGACGTTAATTGGTTTTCTTTACAAAATGCTCACAAAGGGGGGAAGAAAACAGGTCTGTTAGGTCATTCAAAAGAAACTGTCACATGATCAAATGTTTTTTGGCAGCATGCCTTGTTGGGGGTGATCAATTAAAAAATTGGAAATAGGTGTGATCAATGAATAAGTTACTTCTCTAGCCTTTTGTTGGGGAGTGATCACTGAAAAAGTCTGAATTTTCAGAAAACACGCGGACACAAACTAAGGGGTTCAATTTGCAATGCATGTTTATGCTAAATTGCATAAACATGCATTGCAAATTGAACGTTTTTTCTAGACATAATAAGAAGTACATTTTGACATTTTCTACTCTCTAGCTCCATTGGTGCGACGTGTAAGCGTAATACAGCCAGCCGGAACAACTTGAAAACTGAAGAAACCTGTTGACAGTTTTGGTTGACGGCTTCTAAAAATAAAAACATCTAAATATTTATGTAGGTAACTTGTGGGTAAGGGGCTTTGGCTTGATTATTGAGCATAGTGTAGAGATTGGTCTCCTCTTTAGGAAGATTAACAGGATCGCCACTGGAGGCTCTCTACAGAAGAATTCTGTTAAGTATCACCTCAATCTTTTCATTTTATGTATCTATGTAATACTTTTCTAGAATCATCATTTCTTGTCGCTTGCAGCCAGGCCAGTCAGAGAGTTTCGGGGGGGGGGTCTTTGGCTTGATTATTGAGCATAGTCTAGAGGTTGGTTTCCTCTTTAGGTAGATTAACAGGATCGACACGGGAGGCTCTCTACATGAACCCCAGCTGCTTATGTCACCGGATATTTCCAGACAGTCACCCATGTAGGTACTGACCATGCTCGATGTTGCTTAACTACGGTGATTGTATGAGAACCGGTGTGTCCAACGCGATTTGGCCGTAAAACTATTTTCTGAACCTTTACAAACCTTGACGCTCTTCCTTTTGTATATTTCAGGTATAATAAATATTCTTTATTATATATTTTATATTTTGCATTTTCATATTTTCATTCATGCTTGTTGTATTTATATCTATTCGTCCGTATGTCGATTTCAGCATTTTCCTTCTTCCCTCATATCACCAATCCTTCATGTCAAGACAACATTGTATACCATGTCTCCAGCCATTTCATCTCATTGATTACTGTCCCCACTTCTAGCAACACACTAAAGGTTTAACTTACATACACACTAGTACAAGTGAGTGACACACGTTTCACTAAATAGGGACATAGACACATTGACTTACTTACAACCCCTTACTGACGAATAGTCATTTATTCTCAACAACACCAACATTTCTGCTACAGCTGTAACTAGTTTTATTTATCATTTTTTTCAACATTTAAAACTTTTTTCAACCTTTATCAGCTTTTCTGTGTAACCTTCTTGAATTGTGTTTATTTCCTGTTTCCACCTTTTGCAGTCTGCTTGCTATGAGGTGCTAGACCAAGGTGAGAAATGGCTCCATCAAAGAAAGCAAAACTTGGTTTCTTGATTTCCTGGTGGAGTGATTCCAAAAGATGGTGAAACGTCTGGTGAGACACGGAATCACTGGGTAACTTGACAGATGAAGAGATTTATCAATCCAATCAAATTCCCCAAACTTTTGGAAATCACCTCATACATTGAGTGTAAAAAGTATCCTATACATTTCGAAAAGTTTATTTTAACATACTTATACAGCTTCAAAATTGATAGACCAAAGAGTAAAAAATATGCAAATCAAAAAAATATTGAAACACATTGAAAAGTTGTGTACAAAAATCAAAAATCTTTTGTCCAAATTCAGTCAATTTTGAAGATGTATAAATATGTTGAAATAAACTTTTTAAAATATATTGGATACTTTTTGCACTCACTGCATGTATTTCTAATGAAAAACACTCTGGCTTGTGTGTTCGTGTGTTTGCTCATTAGAAGACTTGAAATTGGGTTGATAGTATTGGCACTTGTATCAAAATGCCATATCATGTTCTCTGGGCTAGGATTTTGGTCAAATGGTTGACCAGGTCACACGGAAGTCACAACAAAGAAATGTGTTTGACCAACCACAGTGGTTTAAAGGTGGCTGTGATTTCAAATTGGACGGCAGTTAGAGTCAGTGGGACAGACAGCAGGAACGGGTCAACAGCTTCTCCCTACCCGCCAGGGTTACGGAGAGAGTTGTTAGAATTTTAACCGAAACAGAGTTCAATACCCCTGGTGACCAGCGAACCGGCCTGGTATCAAAGCTATCAACAGGAATAAAACGAACCCATATTTTCAATTGGAAATAATGAATTTTGTCGTCTTTCTATCCAGCCACGTAGGCGAGCCCTTTCTCCGGTATGGACAAAATGTTATATTTCCCTCCACAGAATCTTCAGCCCCGTAAAGGTACACCCCAATGACGAGACATTTCTCATTTCGATGAGAAGAAATACTGGCATTATTCTACATAGTCACTCATGTCTGTTTGTCGACACAATATCTCCAAGAGTTCTCAAAGAATTTCAGTGAAATTTTATGAGAGGGTAGGCCAAGAATTGATTAAATTTTGAGGCAGATCCAGGAATTTGTTACCAATTGATAGATATTTTTTCATTTTTTTGCCATATATTTATGTATTCACTCATGTTTGTCCACACATTATGACATTTTGCAAAAGGGTGGGCCACTGGCTAAGGAAGATTGATTAAATTAAGTCTTGTCACAAAATCAGAAATCTTTCGACCAAATTCAATCAATTTTGAAGGTGTATGTTGAAATAAACCTTTTGCAATGTATCAGATACTTTTTGCAATCACTGTACTTCTTGCTACTTGCTACTTGCTAGTTGGATTAATAAAGCTAGGTTTCACTTTATTCATGGGAATATCCTTGAAAAAAGACAACCCATCTGAATTAAGGAAACCGTATCCAAACTTTCCTCCTTTCCCCATTCTATAATACATTCGGATAAATCGAAGGCTCTCAACCTCAGAACAGAGAAATGGGTGTTTCTACTACCACCATAGGACTGAAGATTACTGGCCATTGCACAACCTGTTAGAAACTGTCAACATAGGTTTCTTCAGTTTTTAAATTTGTTTGGCTGGCTATGTATGTATCATGCATACAGGCCGCACCAGTGGAGCTAGAGGGCTGAAAATTTCAACATTTACTCCTTATTATGTCTAGAAAAAACATTTTGTTTTGTTTTTTGAAAATTCCCCCCAAAATACGTTTTTAGTGGGGGGTTCAATTTACAATGTAATTTCCTGCTAAATTTGTCCCTAGTTTGTGTCAGGCAATGTTCACGCTTGTTTTTTTGAAAATTTAGACTTTTACAGTGATCACCACCCAACAAAAGGCGAGAAGAGTAACTTATTCATTGATTTTTCAATTGATCACCTCTGACATGCTGCCAAAAGACCTTGGTGTGTGATTGTCAAACTAATGTTATTGTAACATAGTCTTATGTAAAGAAATCTTTGGAGAACAAAGTGGAAAATAAATTGCCTACTTGACGCGGGTTTTGACACCTTATGTGTGACTCTTAAGATGGTTAAACTCATCATCAACCCCTTAACCCTTTCAAGACTCCTGGGACATTTATATCCTGAGGTTTCTATGACTGCTGGGATATTTATGTCCCGCAGATCTCTTTTAGAAGTCTATCCGGATGTACAGTATGTGTCATAAGTATTTCAACACACAGAAATGTTGCTTGTATAGCTTGGTTTCAAGAGTTAAAACCAGGAATTTTACACAAGAAGAACCAAATGTTATTGCAATCAGCACAACAAGGCATGTGTTTAGGCATGTTTTGTGGTTCTGAATGCTGTATTTCAGGAAAACATTTTAAAAAATTGAATTAATGAAAGAGTTCTCATGACAACAAAAGACACTTATTTAAAAATAATAATTCTGTTTAAAAAATAAAAAAAAATATCTGTATACACTGAGAAGGTATGAAGTCATATATAGAGCAACTGACCGGTGTCGTGGTAACAAGTTTTGTAGCATTGATCGTCCAATGTCCATTGTGTTGGCACCTTCACTGACCACAATTGCATCATGGCTTCCAAGCAGTTCTGATATCTGCAAGTGTAGGAATTGTTTTGTGTATTAGTACCCAATTGTATAGTGCTAAAAAAAGAAGTGAGGGAATGCAGAGCTGCCTGCTCTTGTGAGTGTAATGACCTAGAGATGCGAAGAATGCCTCCACAGCCAAATTTCAATTTATCATTAAAAACAGTGTCAAGTCTACACAATATGGGAAAGAGACCAAAGTAGTCGGATTTAGGATAGTTGAAATTCAGAATTAGGATCTGTGGAAATTTGAACCCTTTATATCACGCCAATTGTCTATGAGTTTTAAACAAATATTTTCAATAATTAAAATTCCATTAAAAATACTCAACTTTTTCCTATTTGACAGTGTTTATGAGATGACCAACCTTATAATCACAAACAGTAATGAATTTTCTATAGTTTTGAGAAGGGTCATTAATATTCAAATGGATCTTCAGATGATTGAACTTCTTGTTGTTTGTGTTGTAAACATGATGTTTCGGCTGATCCATTCTTCAGCTTTCTTCAGGTGTAAAATCCCAGTGTGATGGGTTAAACAGAAGTTATGTTTAAAAGGGAGTAACCCTTATAGCGCAGAGCCCAGGCATTTCTGTGTCTTTGTCTTGTCGGGTTTAAGTGTGTTGAGAAGTGGAAGCCACATCGGGTTGAAATTCGCATTTGTCTGGCTAATTTAGTCGACATTTTGATGTGAGCTGCTTTTTTTATTTTTCTCTGCTAACATCGTTCTCTGTCAATAATCTGGACTTCCTTCCAGAGAGGAAGATGGTCGCCATAATCAGGGGCGAGATGGAAAAATCGGCTATGGCCGACCACATCTGGAAAGAGAACGGCGACCATCTTCCTCCTACACCTGAAGAAGGCTGAAGAATGGATTGGCCGAAATGTTGTGTTTACAACACAAACAACAAGTTCAATCGTCCGAAGAACCATTTGAATGGTAATGAATTTATTTCAGATAATAGTTTTCCAGGTGCCAGCAGTTATACAAAATCTAAAAAAGAAGTTGAAAGTTTACCTGGGAAAAAGCACAGTAATAATTCATGGGCAAACTTTGATCTTCACACAGCAGCTGAAAGTGTTGAAATGAAAAATACAGTTACACATTTTGGAATCATGCAATCTATCTGTCCTTATTTAAGGTTTGCAATTCTAAGATTTTGTAAACAAAAACATGAAACAGGTTGAGGCAGAGAGAAAGTATTGGGTCTGCCAAATGTTAGATATTTAGACAGCCGTGAGTGGGGATCACAGATTTGATCGCCACAGATGTTGAAAGTCATAAACAGGATATCGACCAAAACCCCAAACTGCAGGTGTAGGGACTGGAACAGACACAACAGGTGTTCAAAAGTCATGAACAGGATATCGACTGAACCCCTACTTGTCTGTTGTAGGCTGGAAAACCAGCGTGGGCATTTGAAACCCCATAAAAGCCAGAGAGATGCCCTCAGAAAGCAGAGGGACAGACCGGTTAGGCTTGGGAAGACACACAACCAATTTTCCTGTAAGAAAAGTCTGTCGGCTCTCATCATATCTCTCCCACTCTTCATTCTCCGCCGTGGCACAATGTGTTTGATGCAATAAAAATATATCATCATATTTTTATAAACCAGGTTTCGAGTCTTCCTTTTTCTCCAAATCCAAGATGGCTATACAACACAAGAAGTTTGTTTATTAAATAGAAATAAAAGAACTTTTTAACATTTTTTATTTTCAACATTAACTTAATTGAAAGACATGTTGAAAGACATTGTTCCACTATCTTCTGCCATCTTTAAGGCAAATTCATAATTCAATCCTTTAGTTGCCCTTTGCAGTCTTCCAGGGAATTGAAATTGTTTTCATTAACCCTTTATGGGGCAAGTGACTATATATGATCACCTGAGGACCCGTCAGCCACATGCAAATATTGTAGCCACAAAGACATCATAATTGGCACCAATGTGGTCTGCAAACTTTGCAAAGTACACTTGTGCTTGAACAAAGACAGAAACTGTTCTGAGGCATACCACACCCCATTAAATTAGCCTGTTTTTGGCCCGCACAATACCATTTTAAAATCAAGATGTTATTTTTTTTGTCACTATCAATTTTTTGCATCTATTTATTTTATTGAATGTTATTCTTTAATTCTATGTTTTATTTAACTTTTTACTTAATATTTCCCATTTTTGGTCACTTTTTGGGCGAGGCACCATATATGATCACTTCATCAGAGGGGGTTTTGCCACCATAAACAAAAAAACTTCAGAAAACTTGCAACTGAAAATATCTGAGAATTCTGTAAAGACCAGAATAAATGGTGATTGAAAAGTTCAATATCTGGTGAATACGACGGATGAGTGAAAACTTCCCAGAAAAGCTGTAACAAGTTTTGCCTGGTCATCAAAGAAACATGCGGTCTACATACCTGTCAAGTCTCACACATTTTGATATGGTCTCACGCATTAATGGAAAATTCTCACACATTTTATTAAAAGTTTAAAATTCTCACGCATTTTATGAAAGGTGAGAAATTTTATAAAAGAGTGAATCTATTGGCTAGTGATTTTAGGCACACAGATGTTGTGTGCCGTTTTTTTAACATCAAGTGAGCGAGTGTGCGGAACTTTACAATTTACAATCCGGACCTCCTTCCCTATATTGAGCTGGGTTCTTATGGGTTAAGTACTGAATTGCACATGGAAATATGATCCAGTAGGTTTTTTTTTTCTTAACTTGTGTGGAAGCCACACATCAAAGGGACTAACATAACCGAGCCAATGCAAATGATTTTCAACACTTGATTTGGATATTTTGTGTATATCTCTTGATTTGATCGCTTTCAACCTCAACTGGTTTACCTGATCATGGAGCATCATGCAGCGAGAAATCTCCATCACAAAACTTCA
Organism: Architeuthis dux; assembly: GCA_006491835.1. Lineage (NCBI taxonomy): Eukaryota > Metazoa > Mollusca > Cephalopoda > Oegopsida > Architeuthidae > Architeuthis > Architeuthis dux. The sequence continues at coordinate 497,456 of VCCN01005725.1, forward strand.
CAAACCTCTTGACACCTTCAGTCATTCACTGTACCTTCTCTATAAATTGCACAACTATTTTTGCATTTGAAGAACATTTTTACCTTTTTTAAAATAAACAAGCAAAAAAATCTTAAAATGATGCCTATTTTTTTCCATCTTCAATGTTAGATAAATATTAAACTTTTGCCAATTTAAAAAAAATACAAACTGATTTAACATCTGTCACAATACTATCAAAAGTGATCTTTTTGAATGAAGTCAGCTAAAACTAAACACTTCAAAAGGCATGAATCCATTCCTCCCCCAGCTCTAAGTAAAGAGCAGGGCTGTTGGAACCCTTTAGCCCTGGAAGGCAGTCCAACTTAAGTCTGGGTAAAGGAGGAGGGTTGGGCCTGGGGCTAGCAACACCATCCCGTAAAAAGTTACTTTATACAGAAACCGCGGCAGCATCACCCTAGCAATTGTCCGCTGGCATAATATGTTCAAGGCCCTTTGCTCCACAAGGTGTCTACAAGAATAAACAAACATGACATGACTATGGTTCTAAAACATTTTTTTGCCTTATTTCAGAACGTCGTTCCCCAACTTCCATGATTATCTGACTCAAAAAGGTGTATTCCAGAATTGTAGTTTGTAGAAAGATCAATATTCCAACAGTTTGACTGCCAATCTGTGGTACCCCCTGGTTAAGAACCTCTGCTATAGATGTATATGAAGCAGCTTGCAAAGCCAATAGACTTTGTGCTCATCCTGTAGAGGCAACTAACCTTCATTTGGTTTTTATTCATGTCTATAGAAACATGAATATCAGTCCACCATTTTCTGTTTTGGTCAAAGAAGAAATTTCCAGCCTGCCTTTTCAGTTCTGTATTTAGCTGTAAAAGACCAAATAGTAAAGGCATTTAGACAAAACAAGTTTTGACATTGATTTATATACATACAACAACATATGCACAATATAATAACAATAGTACTGTCTTCTGGACATGACTACATATTATATAATACAAATACTGGACCATTTATCTGGAAAGATTTGGACCGGAGGTGACTCGGATATCTGGACTTTCAGGTTTTCTAGACCAAGGCTTGATAACTCTTAAATTCATGAACTGCTTGAGACCGCTTGTAATTGACTGTGGAACTTGTCAATAAATACAATAAAAAATAATGGAACTCTACTGTGAATTGAAATTTTTAAAAATCTTTTAAATTCACCTAATGATCAAAGAGAGATTACTTTAATCAGTAGTTATTTCTTTTGATTTTGTCATTCATTTTTTTATATGAATTTAAGAGTTAAAATATAAAATAAACAATGAAAAGTAAAGAACAAAATTGTATTTAACAGATACAAATTAATACACTTCTAAAGCAGGGTCTGTTTGATCTTCATTAATCCACTAGAAATTTTTTAAATATAAAATATAAATTAAATGATAAAAAGTAAAGTCCAGAATGAAACTGTTTACAACATATATAAATTCAACTTCAAAAACAGGGTCTGTTTAATCATCATTAATCCACTAATCTTCATCTGAAGATAATTCAACATCCGAGCAGCAAACAACTGCAAAGCCAGCAAGATTAAAAACTACCCAGTTTCAAAAATAGATGGTTTTCTGGAAGCTGTATAAATGGTCTGGTACTGTATCTAAAGCTTTAAGGTATATGAATTGTTTTTTACTAGGCCTGGAGTTATTTTAATTAAATGTTGAATAGAATCTAAAACATTACTGCTAAATGAAAGTTTTGTGAAAATTGAATTACTTTCAGAAGAAAAAAAAAGCTCTCAACAAAACCCAAAAACTTAAAAGAGGAAAAAAAAACAACACATGAAGCTTTATTAACAAAAACAGGTCTCCATAGAAACCGTCATGTGACCAATGTCTTTTGGTAGCATGCCA
>VCCN01005725.1:592111-613720 GCA_006491835.1 Architeuthis dux
AGAACTAGTAGTATTAAGAAGTCGCAGGGATAGTTTTTGCATCATAAATATTTCATTAACATGTTATACGCGACTCTGCGTCATTTCGTTTCTCCCGTGTTTCGTAGCCGTCACCAAAGAACTCACAGACAAACCAACAGTTGTAGATATAGAAATACACAAAGGTATTTGATATTCCCCGCTGAATACTTTCCCTCTTCGATACTCGGCATGAGGTTTCGTTTCCGTCAACAATGTTCGTCTTCATTCATCCGCTCCGGATTTCATTTGCCATCATCTAATAAACGGCGATGCGCTTGAGATTACACAACACGACTTTAAACAAGCCTGGCTACTGCAGGGCTAAACTCCACTCCAACTTATATTCCGACTGAAGATGATTACTGCAACTTTTGTATTGTATATATTGTATAATAAATGAAGTATTATAACAATATATATTTTTAGTGTAAACATTTATTTATTATAACGAAATAAGTCCTTGCGTATTAGTAACATACATTTTCGTAGATGCGTAGGACTTGTCAGTTTGGCGCAGTCGGTAAGAGTGCCGCCTATCGATCGCTTGGTTGTGATTTCAAGTCACGGTAGGGTAATGTTAATTTTATATATCGGTTTGGTTTAACGTGATGGGACAGACAAACAGTGAAGAGTTTACTCTCCTAAATTAGGTGAGGATTGTTCTTGTTGTTACGGGGGATAAACAAAGTCTGTTGGACTGGAGTTCGACAATATGCATCCGTTACAAATCAAATGCTGTCTCACATATAATGATAAAACTCCTTAAAAAGTGTTCCGTAAAGGGTTAAAATACTGACTTAAAATCATCAGTATGGTAACATAGTGTCTTGTTTGGGCTGTTCTATAATAGAAAATCAGGCAAAACAGTGAAATACAAATATTATTGTGAAATAGAACAGAACAAAATGTCAACATACGATTTTGATAAAAATCCATGACCCATTGGGAGAAAGAAGAAAGAGGAAAGAAACTGTTTCTTTCTCGAAGATGGAAAAAAACACACAGCTTTACGTTCATTGTTCAAAAATGCCTAATGAAAATCACATGTAAGTTTTCCAAACTTTTGAATGTAATAATTCAATAATTTAGTAGAATCAGCGAAAAGCAGAGCACAAGTATATTCGTGCGGGTTGTATATAAAAACTGGTAGTTTTCTCACGGATAATACGCACCCCAGCCGATGATGTAACACACATTTCGAAGATGAAGACCAATGGTGAATGTTTTCACAATGACTGTGTGCATGAAAAAACCCTCGCAAAACATCCAGAAATAGTTGCAGCAGGTGGTATATTGCGTTAGGACATGCACCATCCGACACCATACCTGAAAAATAATTCATAGGTAAATTGAAGTTGGTAAATATAATGAAGAAGAAGAACAACAAGAACAAGAACAAGAACAAGAACAAGAACAAGAAGAACAACGACAATATACCGACCGCACTATACAAGCCAATAGTCCAGATGTAGTGATAACAGACTTCAAAGGCCATAATGCTACCTTATAGACATGTCCACCCCGTCTGATAAAAACATATCAGCAAAGGAATTTGAAAAACTCTCAAAATATAAAGATCTGGAAATCGAAACGGCATGAATGTGGCACTTAGACACAACCACTATCCCAGTAGTAGGAGCACTGGGAATGATCAAGAAAAAGACTGATACACACCTTTAAAAAATCCCAGGAAATCCATCTTTGGCTGAGATACAACAGATCGTGCTAATGGGCACTGCTCACATACTCAGAAAAAACTCTCTCAATTCATTACCCTTCCAAGCCTTATACCCAACTTATGCGTCCCTATGTGAAACTCTTTCTGTCTTTTCTTTTTTTTTACATGAACTCTGTGTTTGTTAAGATGTTCACATTGTCTTCCCCCCTTTTTTCTCCACCCGTTCTCCTTTATAGTGTTTCAATTATATTCGCGTGTCTATGCCCAGTGGGTGGAAGGCAAACGAATGATATTAAGAACAACAAAAGAAAAATGCTCAATAACTTCCTAAGAATACCTTCATTTGCCTTAGGTCTGAGGTGAAAGATTTGGTATATGATTGTATGAAACCGCAAATCAAGAAAAAAAAATAATAATAATAATAGGAAGAAAAACAACTATACGCGTACTTCAGAAGGAAAAATCAAGGAATTGCAGATGAACCGACATTGACATGGCTGCGCAGAGGAAAACTCATGGGAGAAACTGGGTCGCTCTTATTAGCAGCCCAGAACAACGCAATAAGAACCAACTATATAAAGGCTAAAATATACAAGACACTGGAGGACAGCGAATTTGGACTGTGGATATAGGGATGTGACAATCAATCACAAAATAAGATAATTCAGCTAATTAATCTAAAAGGAGTACAAGAACAGACATGACTGGATGGGAAGGTATCAACTGGGAACTGTTGTTATGATATACTATCACGAAAAGGTTATTTCGAGGTCAACACCTGTGCGGAAATGGAAGTGACCCGGTCACCTTAGAATATGTGTAGGTGTCCAAAAAACAGGATGTGGAAACCGGAAACGACAGAAGCGTGGGCTTTCAAACCTGATAAAGGAAGCTAAGAGACGGAGAAAAACGCAGACCCGAACACAGAACAGAGACCCAAGCAGCCAGGAGCCAGACTGCTTAGGACTGGGAAGGCATAAGACCAAGTTCCCCTTGTTGGGAACGGTCTCTCGGCACCCATCATCTCTCACCTACTCTTCACTCTCCGGCCGACGAAGTGTATGCTATGAAATAAAAATATGTCCAGATTTTTTTACAATTAAGTTTTTCAAAATGTCAGTCCGATATTTTTGTTATTGTTGATCTTTATAAAAGATTCTCACCCGCCAATTAGGCTGGAGATTATTTTGTAATGTCGGCATATGCCGATATAAGGGAACTGACATGCCGGAAAAAGCGTTGTAATATCGACCACTTTTTAAAAAGAAGTACTACCACCCCAACAGTATTTTCACTTAATGTTCATATTCTAATCTATAAATTGAGTTTATGCTAAAGTGGCCGATAAACGCTCCCCGTTCTTTCCTTATTTCTCTTCATTTCTATGATAAAATATTTTGCAATGCTTTATAATAATATCGGAACTCAGAACAGGACCCAAGCAGAGACATCAGCGCAGCTGGAACGCACGAGACCGCTGTTCCCGTTGGGGACAGACTGACGGTTCTCCCTATCTCTCAATGCGCTCCTCCAGTTGATCCAGAGTTTGTGGTTTGGTGTGGTACACATTCACAGGAAGAAGTCACATAATAGAGCAATTTTTACAAAAGTTACATATAATTTCTAATGGAGAGTTAATTACCACCCACCCTGTATATTGGCTCGAAGAATATGACTGCTAGTTGTTTAAGTCAGGCAGGAACTATGGCGCCTGTAGGGAAAGTGTAACTACCTCAGGCCAACCGATTTATATTATCTTTTTAAAATCATGAGCCAGTATGTATACCACTTGGATTGAGCTTATTTTGCATTCACCAAACAACCTGGAGAATGGAATTTTACCCAACAAAAGCAAAACCTTTTTCCGTGTCGCCAGAAGAAGAAAAGAAAACACATCCCTAAACCTGATTTGTTTCAAATAAAACCCTCTTCGGATTCCCTATTACAAAAGAGGTTTTAGATTGGACGAATTGTCTACCAAGCTCAACTCGAACACGGTGAACAGACGTTCTTAGAAAGACTAAACAGGTTAATTAAATTGTCAGTTGCAGATTTGCTAGTTTTTCTTCGCTCCAAAGAACATCTAGACAATTGTCAGCTTCCTCTAATTGGCCAATTGTGGTCGCGATAAAAACATTTTTATTTGGAGAAAGAAATTGGATTTCTGAAAGCTTTACAGCATTTGGACTGTTTTGTTTATGGTTGGCAATGAATTCTACAGTGTATTCTCTAAAGTCATTAAGTGGATTTTGGGAACAACACGAATTTTAGATTATGACAATTTAATTAGCTTCTCGTCATCAGGATTCTTCATTGTATAATCATATTAATAATAATAAAAAAAAGATATAACACCCCAAACAGAAATTTAAAAGAGCAGGCCCATTTCTTTAAAACTGTGACGAACTTTACGAACAATCTGATAAAGACTATCACGGGTAAGATACACGTATTCCCTGCTTTTTGAAAGTTCTATCTACGCCAATTTTCGTTTTTTACGAAAGCGTTCAGGTTTGTTTTGCCGTTATAAAGGCAGCTCGCACCCTCTTCTTCACTCTCTCTCCTACACTCCAGTCTGCCCTATCTACCACCGCCCCAACCTCCGACAACTCGGCCTAACGTACCATAATCACCATTTTTGGGGTCTGGGAATGATCATAGATTTTCCCATATGAATTAATGGTAATTGCTTCTTCATTTTACACCATTTCGGCTTCCGAACATTTTTTTTATGGGAACGCTTTACTTTTGGATAGCGGAGGAAACCTGTACATCAAAACTTTTATTCAATCTAAGGATTACCAATCAGGTCATGGCTGAAAATTTGATGGCCCAGGTGGGCTTGGCTCCTTGAGGGGCCCCTTCTAACATTTAGTGCAGTGGTTCCCAACTCTGGGGCCCAGTGGGGTTCACAAAGACATTACTTACAAGGCAAATGGCGGATATAAAACGAAAATTATCAATGGCAGTCACGTAGCTAGAGATTTGAGGTCCCGGATTTGAGGTCCCGGTGTCGGCCGGAGAATGAAGAGTGGGAGAGAGACAGGGGAACTTGCCCCGTGCTCCCAAGCCCAGCTGATGTCTGTCTCTGTTTGTCTCCGCTCTGAGTCTCTGTCCTCTGAGCTCTGTCTCTTATGGGCTTCTATCGCCCACGCTGATTTCCAGCAAACACCTGCATATCTGACAGATTTGTTTACACTTAAGCTTACATCTCACCCCATTATTATGGCGATGATACTAACGTTAGAATGTTGTATACTGCCAGAAGTGGGATGAAGGTCCTGAACTTGGATAATCAAGGAAGATTCAAACCTTGTTTATAAAAATATGAGAACGCTCACGCTGGTTTGTTATTTCCTGTTTTCGGACACCCACGAATATGCATCTTTCCTGAGGTCATCGGGGCCACTTCCACTTCCGCCCAGGTGTTAACCCGGAAATGGCCTCCCGTGGCAGTATATCATAACATAATGTTAGTAGAAATGCAATAGGCGAACTACTATTCATTAAGCTTTTGGCGGCCTAGGAGCGATTTAAAATCGCCATCCACAAACTCCGTCAACTACGCCCCTGAATCTATCTCAGATGAAGGTTAATAAAGCTTTTGGGGGATTTTAAAATCACCCTCTCCTTCAGCTAGGCCCCTGTTCCCCTGTAGAATGTTTAAATTTGTTTTCTAAATTATTTTAAGATTGTCACAGTAAATTTGTTCTCCATCATTTAGGCTTTCTGTTCGACAATTAAGTTATGCTTGAAAGAAATAGAAAATTATAGGTTTCCTCTGCTGTCTAGAAGCAATGTTGCCAACTTAAAAAATATTTTCGCGCTAGTTTGACTGCCAAAAAGCGCTAAACTTTTTAAAAATAGCCAGAAATGGCCCCAAAACACCAAAACGACGCTAAAAATGGTCAGAAAATGGCCAAAAACTGTTTTAGGCAGAAACGCGTTAATTTAGCGCTTTTTGCACTGCCAAAACAAAAAACGCGCTAAGTCTAACGCGAAACGCGCTAAACTGGCAACACTGCCTGGAAGTAAATCAGAAGAGAGTGGAGACGTTAAGTCGGTTTTAAATTTTTATAATCTCACCGGGGAACACTTAATGAAATTTCTTCCGAATACTTCATTTACCGAAATCCTTTATTTGAGAAAATGCATGTTCGAGTTCCTTTGAATCCGCTTTGGGCTTTCTCAAACAGCTGTCTCCGTTTATTCACACGGTAGCTAAAAAATAAACATTATCGCCATGACGTCGTCACGCGGAGACAATCAAGCTTAAATGATTAATTTAATAAACAATTTAAATTAAATTTAAATAATGAAATGGTTAGTTTAATTACTATTATGCCATGCCTTTATTTCTGATAGATTGCTTTTGATAAAAAAAATAAAAAGTTTATTCGTAAAAAAGTATTTGCTAAATTTTGCAAAAAGCGAATGAAAACATATCAAGGATTCTTTTAGAAACCGTTAACCAAAACTGGCTAGTTATGTTTGTATATGTCACGCGTACGGGCCGCATCAATGGAGCTAGAGGGCTGAAAATTCAAACATTTACTCCTTATCATGTCTAGAAAATACATGTTTTTTTTTTTTTGTTGAAAATTCCGCTCCAAAATAGGTTTTTAGTCGGGGGTTCAATTTACAATGTAGGTTTAGGCTAAATTGGTCCCTTGGTTTATGTCCGGCAGCATACACGCTTGTTTTTTGTTAATTCGAACTTTTTTGTGATCACAGTCCAAAAAAAGTCGAGAGAAGTAATTTATTCATTGATCACCCCCTTTTCAATTTTGTTTAATTGATCACCCTAACATGGCTTGCTGCCAAAAGGCATTGGTCATGTGACGGTTTCTATTGAGTGACTAACCAGACCTGTTTTCTTACTTATATAAAACTCTTATACCGTATTGAAAATATCAATCTGTTCAGGCGAAGAGCTGGGAGGGGCGCTCAGTGGTCCCGGGGGTCCCGACAATCCCCCCTCGAGCAAACCACAATTAAAAACGTTTTTTTAAATATCTAGATATTGACATTTTTTAGCTAAAACCAAAATAATCCCAAGTAATCATAAATTAACCTTAAAAACTAAAAAAACATGTTTTGTTTTTCACCTAAACTAGGTAAGATGTCTACCGTCTTATTGTTACGTTATGGGGTATCATCAACCCCCATATACGCAAACAAATCGTGCGTTGCACTGGCGTGTATAGTTGGAACTGGTCGGATATCGTTTGATGTTCATTTTTCGTTTGATGTTCATTTTTCGTTTGTGTGCCGTGGTTTTTGCTGAAAGGAACTGACATGAAAGTCGACTGGTTCATTGAGAAAAATATTATGTTCGTTGTTTATTCGATTTTACTCGTAGTGACGCTCTGGGAATCTGCAATGTAAGCTACGTGATACTACAAAATCTACTGTTCTCATTCTCATTGTTGAATTTTGAGTTGTCAAACAATGTCAACAAACAGACAAAGTACTGCTGCTCTTTTAAACTCTGTAAGTTGCATGCATCTCATATGTTTACACTTCACGTCAAAACGCTGTGCAGCTCTAGAAACACTGACCGTGCCCCTTGTGGAGGTGGGCGGCGGGGCCGTGGACACAAGTCCTAGCCTTGGACAGCTAGTCCTGGTCCCTCTCTCTCTCTCCCTGGGTTTTCACCCTTATTTATCGGTATGCCCATTTTTAACATTTGATTTTTTCGTGACGTTAAAACATTACATTATACTTTTGTTTGTGTCAGTAAATTCTTTAGCCGGATCAGCCGACATTCTTTTTGTTATTTTAAATTTGTGTACAAGCATTTCATAATCAGGATTCAGTCCGTAATTCTTTGTTTGTTATTTTAACAAAACAAAACATTCATTTTAATAACATTCCTTACTTTTCAATTTCAACCAAATAAAAGCAATTCATTTTGTTTACCATTTGTCAATATAGGCCAGGAATTAGGATGCGGGCTAACAAATACATTTTATATACACACTGCATGATTTTGAATATAGGCATTTAAACTTCTCTCTATCTATCTATCTATCTATCTATCTATCTATCTATCTATCTATATGGGTCACATTGCTACATTATTATGTATACATCTCTCATTTATTGATTCTGCAGTAAATCTCTTTGATTAATCTGTTTTACTTTACTCTTTTGCCAATTCTGGTGCTAAAAAGCTACGACCCAAATGTAAGTGAAAAATGCAGGATCATATATTACTGTCTTGTTTTTCTCACTTATCTTTGGTAAAAATTAAAACTTTCCATTTGAACCCCACCCAGCTTTAAAAAACTTGACCACCTCCGCTCCGCTCAAAATTCTGGATCCACCCCAGCTGTTTATTATTCTAAGGATTATTCTTAGGCAATTCAGTATTTTCCTGCGAGTTGATTATATGAAATATATTTCCATCACTCTCCTACCCACACACCTGCATGTGAATTTCCATGGACGAATCCTCGTCTGGTTCTAATTCACATTTATGGGACAGTGAAAATCGATCTTATATGGAAATCAGCAAATTAATCACTAAACTATGTCATTTGACTGATAATGTAAAATCTATCATTTATCTGATCGCATACCCATTAGAAGCAATTTCTTAGAGTCATGTCTGTAATTGGTCCCATTCCTTCAAATTTTAGCATTCATATTACTCAGACTATTGTCTTCATCTACATTTAAGTTTAGCTCATTCCGGCACACGGCCAAATGTGGGTGGAACATGTAGTTAGGAAGATTACGTTGGGAAAATCCTCCTGATGGATAGGGCATTCCAGTTAAGAAAACCTTCTTCATCTTCGTTGTTATTAACAAAATGTTTCAGTCAATACAATCTTCGGCTTGCTCTAGGTGGAGTTTATATTCGCTTTTTAGAATTCAACAAGAATATAAAGAGTACAAAGTAAATTCTAAAGATCAAATACAATATCCATCAGAAAATGGTCAAAGGGATATCAGAAGATACATTGTGTTAATAACAAGGATGGTGAAGACAAATGGCTGAGTGATATATGTTATGTTAATAAAAGTAAAAAGGAAGGAAATAGTCCGAGTAATATACGGAATAATGAAAACGCTGCGTCTCAGAACTTCAGAAAACAGTGAAATGTTATGTTAATAAAAGCAAAAAGGAAGGAAATAGTCCGAGTAATATACGGAATAATGAAAACGCTGCGTCTCAGAACTTCAGAAAATAGTGAAATGTTATGTTAATAAAAACGAAAAGGAAGGAAATAGTCTGAGTAATATACAGAATAATGAAAACGCTGCGTCTCAGAACTTCAGAAAACAGTGAAATGTTATGTTAATAAAAACAAAAAGGAAGGAAATAGTCCGAGTAATATACGGAATAATGAAAACGCTGCGTCTCAGAAAACAGTGAAACGTTGGCTTAATAACAAGCATGGTGAAGGCAATAGTCAGAGTAAATACATGGAATGGACCTAGTATACCAATGCCGTAAAAAAAATGACTGCATATGAAATACATGGATACACGTTGCGTTTTATATACGTGGATAATAGAGAAAAACATTATACATGGGACGTTTCCCCTTGGATGTTACAGACAACAAATAATGTATTATAAAAGTAGAAAATGAAAACGCACAGAACTTAAGAAAACAGTGAAAAGTTAATAACAAATATGAAGGCAATAATGCTTCTAATGTATTCATTTAATCATACAGGTTGACACCATTTAATCCGGAATTCTGTGGTCCGGCAACTCCAATAGTCCGGCATATTTTGTATCTGTCGCCATTAGTTCGTGAATCCGCCACCAGGGTGGCGCTGTTAGCAGCGCTAAGGCACTGAACTCTGTTTACATTGCAGCCGAGTATTCTGGTGACACAGTCCTATCAATTTCACATATTCAGCTGTATTTTACCCCTTCAGGATGTCATACAAGAGATCAAGAGGGACAAAAAATGGTGTTAGTGCTAAAAAGCATAAGCTTAAAACATTATCCATTCTTGAAAAGGTTACTGAAAAGAATTAGACGAAAGAACTGTAAATAATTTGTCTGAGTACTATGGGATCGGACCGTTTACTGTGTATGAATTAAAGAAACAATCAAAGAGGTTCAACCCGTATTTTCTTTTCGGGTATTTCGTCGTTGAGTAATGTTTAGCGTGCTAGTCTTGCAGATCATTACTACTGTGCTCCACTTTTGTGACCTTGTGCCAGACTTTTGGCTAAGATCAAAGTGTATTATCTGTTCTTCGAAACCGCCATGGTCTCGATGTTCGGAGAAACACGGCCTTTCGGGGGTCCTGTGGCATGCTCGGGTATCGTTCTGGGAGAAGTTGCGCAGGATATCTTGGCTGCGGCTGAGGACGCGCTAGGATCAAAGTGGATTATCTGTGATTCGAAACCGTGGCCTCGAAGTTCAGAGAAACACGACCCTGTGGCATGCTCGGGCATCTTCGGATACCTGGGAGAAGTTGCACAGGATATCTTGGTCAGCTAGTCGCGATCACCATTAGCACGCTCGGGATTCGTCCTGAGATCTTTTGGAATCCCCCGCCCTTCTGCCTGCATGTTCTCGTGCAGGGCCCCCACTTTAAAAATGACTTCATGTCAAATTTTGCCGCTGTGGGGAGGCGAATAAATAAGATGGCCTCGAAGTTCGGAGAAACGTGGCCATTCGGGGATCCTGTGGCATACTCGGGTCGCTCTTATTAGCAGACTTTATTATGCAATATTTGCATATCTTTCTTTTTCATTTTATCTTTTTCTAATTATCCTTTCCGAGTTTATCTGAAACGATGTTAATTTGTTTCTTTTCTTTATCTTCTGTCCTATTTCACTCTCTCACTCTTTCATCGTTTATTCGGAATTTTAGAAGCTCTAAGAAAACAACGGTTTTTAGCCGATGTAATCAACATATTTGTTCGTTTATCTATTATTTATCTGGAGTCAGGAGACGCGTTCTGGCAATCCCAAAATGGGACGAAGATTTTATAAAACAAAATAAAACAAGAAAAACTAATAACTGTTCCCAGGCCCGGTTAACAAATGGGAAGGGTTGGGCCTACAATTGCCACAGAAACAATGAACCAATTCCATACAGTTTAAAATAGAGACACACATTGCTAAATATGCCTTGTCACATGGGAGGGCATTTGATATTATTGTTAATTTGTTTCTTTTCTTTATCTTCTGTCCTATTTCACTCTTTCATCGTTTCTTATCTCTTTGTGGAGATAAGATTCGGAATTTTAGAAGTTCTAAGAAAACAACGGTTTTTAGCCGATGTAATCAACCTATTTGTTTATTTATCTATTATTTATCTGGAGTCGGGAGACGCGTTCTGACAATCCCAACATGGAACGTAATTTCCGAAGGGCATTTGATATTATTTTTTGCGTGCTGATAAACCTTATTATACAACACGGATCTCTTGAAACAACAATGAGAGAAACAAGTTTTTTAATTATTATATAAATGAGGGTTTCGCTGAAGCTGCCTCGGGGCTGAAACAGTTGCGAAAATAATTATTATTGTAAATTAAATATAAAGGTAATACAGAAAATAGTATTTATCTTATAAGAGAGCAACATATTACGAACTATACGTAACTATACACTATGTCCTTTCCTGCGACATTTTCTCTAATTACTAAGGTTTCTCATATGTTTATATTTGTTTTAATATTGTTTCCCCACAATGTTTAATCAAAATATCTGTAATCTAATCCAATGGAAAATGTTCAACGTTTTTTTCCCACCCCGAAATGCTCGTCAACAGAATGCAGAATTGAAAATCAGTAAGTCAGATGTCTCTGGTTAATTAGAGGTTTAATAAACCTGCAATTAACCAGAGAAATCTGACTGATTGATTTTCAATCCTTACATCTACCCAGGGGCGTAGCTGGAGATTTGGACGACCGGGGGTCTTGGCTCCTTGAGGGGCCCAGCTCTCCAAAACTTAGTGCAGTGATTCCCAAACTGGGGGCTTCAGACTCCTGGCAGCCCACAAAGGTATTACTAGGGAGTCCGTGGGCAGGTCTTTCAAAATCTTGGGGTCCGTGAGATTGTTGAGTAGTCAGTGATTTCAAAAGCAGTGACGTAACTAGAGATTTGAGGTTTCCGAGTGTGGGCTCGGCTCCTTGAGGGGCCTCCTCCAATATTATTATATAATGTTAGTAGAAATGTAGGTGAATTACTATTCATAACGATTTTGGGATCCCCCCTCCATTTAAAACCGCCCTCAGGTACGCCCCTGAATCTACCTAATAACCATAATCGCGAAACCAAAAATTGATATCAAGAAGAGTAATAGGAGTCGTCATCGTCGATATTGACGGACTGCCTGAAGCAACCAAGAAACAAATCGTCCTGACAAATGATTAACCAGGCTGATTGTAGAGGGTGTCCCTAAAGTCTGGACACATAGGAAATATCACTATTTATAACTAACAATATTTTTTTTGCCCCACAGATTAAATATGAGTTTGTCGAAAGAAGAAAGGATTGAACTGGTGCTTCTCAGTGGACGTGAAGGATGGTCATATCGAAAGATAGCAGATGATTTTAATGCACTTCATGAAAATTAAAGATACGACACACCTGAGGGAACGCATCATAAATGAATGTGCTCAAATTGACGGAAATGTGGAGTTAATGCATCGGGTTCATGTGAATCACAAAAGGTGGAAAACACATTGAAGATGTTACTTATTAATATTTCAATTAAATAAAATGATGTTCAAATATTGTGTGATGTGTCCAGACTTTAGGGACACCCTGTATTAAACTCTGCCAGCTTCCCCCATAAAGAGAATACAAGCAAACCCCGCTGTACGCAATTACCATATTTCACCATGTATAATCCGCTACCATAGATAATCCGCACCTTCGACTGAGCTTCAATTTCAAATGAAAAATGCATCATCTCGTGTATACAATTATGTATACAAATATGCATAACAATTATGTTTCCGTAGATAATACGCACCTGTATTTCTTAGCTCAAAATGCGGATTATACATGGTGAAATATTGTAATTCGTTCCAATTTTTACTCCTGTAAGACGAATTCACGCTGTAGGGCCACCTAAACCTAATTGAACAATTTCGTACAAAAACAGGCTTTCACGCCAATTTTCTTATACGAATGTTCCCTCCAAAAACTATTAACTATTGGAAAACCACAAATATCTACATTAAAATAATATTCAACCAATCAGAGCCTGACTTCTTAAACCCTTGCCAGGAGCCGATTCTTTTCTTATAAAAATAACCCTAACAATGAAACTGGCAGTGGGAGATTTCAAATTACGGGCGACAGCATTTTTAGTATTCAACTCTCATCATCAGCACCAATGCAAGTAGACCACATTTCCTCTCCTCCTTTCCAGCAGGTTGAAATTACTACTACTGTCTTTTATCACTTACTCATACATACATTGAACTGTCTCTACGTTTTTGTTATAGACACACATGCGTACTGCTACACCTGGTGATACATAGCACACACATACACACACACACACACACACACACACGTATGGACTGTTTCTCTTCATAAACTCACTCCCTACTGACTATCATTACATATTTCCACACACATTGAACTTTAACGCCAACTTACATATTATCTTTTCCTCACTTTGAACAATATCTATTTTGTTGTTAATTTAACTGAATAAAACCGAATTGTAAATTGTTATCACTGCCTTGTTGAATTCCCTCTTGAACCTACACGTTTATATTATTTTTATTCTTATGATTGTCGGTTACATCAGAGGTAAATTTAAATTTGTCTTCCTCGACAAAAGGGGAAATCACCGCAACAACGTAAAGTGATTAATAGAATCAATGGGAACAATTACAATGAATCCCCGTCCTTTTGGAAAGCGGTAACAGAATAATGACACGCATAGAACAAGAAATGGTTACAGTTTTCTAAATCTGGGTAACTGAATTTGGCGTTGATTGAGGAAGTGTATAGCTGGATTTGTCTGTATGCAATTTTAACCTACATCTACATCAGAAAGAAAATGGCGCCGAGAGAGAATCAATTAAAACCGCTTGTAATAGAATCCGAAAACTTCCCTCATGAAGGGAATATGCATTTTTCTTTGTTGTGATTCCAAAACGCTTACTTATTTGTGTTAGAAACCGTCAACCAAAACTGTCAACATAGGTTTATTCAGTTTTTAAGTGATTTTGGCTGGCTGGCTATATATGTATTTGTCACGCGTACAGGCAGTGTTGCTAATTTATCGTGTTTCGTGCTAGATTTAGCGCGTTTCTTATTTTGGCAGTGCAAAAAGCGCTAAATTAGCGCGTTTTCACATAAATCATTTTCTGGTTATTTTTGACCATTTTTTGCGTCTTTTTGGTGGTTTTTGGCCATTTCTGACAATTAAAAAAGAATATAGCGCTTTTTTATCTTTTTTTTAGCGCGAAAATATTTTTTGAGTTGGCAACACTGCGTACAGGCCACACCAATGGCGCTAGAAGGCTGACATTTTAATCATTTACTCCTTATTATGTCTAGAAAAAACGATATCTTTGTTTTTTGAAAATTACCCCTCCAAAAAAAAAAAACGTTGTTAGGGTGGCTAAATTTACAATGTAAGTTTACGCTAAATTGGTCCCTTGGTTTGTGTCCGGAAGCTTTCACGCTTGTTTTTTTTGTTGTTGAAAATTCAGACTTTTTAGTGATCCAACAAAAGTAACTTATTCATTGAACACACCTTTTTCTAATTTTTAAAAAGAATTGATCTCCCCCAACACGGCATGCTGGTCACGTGACGGTTTCTATTTGAGTAACTAACCAGATCTTTTTTTTATCTTATTTATTCTTTTAGCTAAAATATACTTACATTGCAATATCGAAATGTGTTTTATAACCAATCTCTCCTCTCTTCTCCCTTCCTGTTTAACTAATTCCATTTCAAACAACCCCAAATGATCAACTACGCTGGCTGGCGTTTGAACTCAGTTCGTCTATCCCATTCTCCACGTTGTTAACCGTTGGGCCACCCGCATCTCCCCGGCCTTTTCGTTTGATGAAGCGACATAGATACATTACCATAGATAATGTTCGCTGAAGTAAATTTTAGGCCCGCAATATATATTCATGAGCTCAAAATTATATTTCAACGTCATCTAATTCTTTCACTTTTTATTTTAAATATCATTAGTTGTTATTTCAACTTTCTTTCTGTTATATTTCATTATAAATTCCGCCGCCTTATCTTTTGTTTTTGTCTACTCTTTGTATGATTCCCTTGTCGCTCTTCAAACCCAATTATTCATCCAGTTTTAATTATCAGGCAATCACAAGAATGTTTCTTCTGAAAAAGAATCGATAGCCATTTTGTCAAACTGTGTTGTAAATAACTAGATCATCAGACTGGTGTCATGCAACGGAATAACAGCGTCATATTACAAAATGGAAATGAAAAATAACGAATGCAGTTGTTATATAGGCAGGGGGAAATTCGTTGGGTTCAGGAAAGAAAGAAGACTGGAAATCGGCGTTTATGAAAATATCATATATATCTTTGAAATGCTTCTTCGGACGATTGAACTCCTTCTTGTTATTTGTGTTGTAAACACGACGTTTCGGCCGATTCATTCTTCGGCCTTCTTCAGGTGTAAAATCCGAGTGTGATGGGTTAAACAGAAATTATGTTTAAAGGGGGTAGCCCTTATAGTGCATTTCTGGTGTTTCTGTGTCTTTGTTCTGTCGGGTTTAGATTTGTTGAGAAGTGGAAGCCACATCGGGTTGAAATCCGCGCTTGTCTGGCTAATGCATTTAGCCGACATTTTGATGTGAGTTGCCTCTTTGATTTTTCTCTGCTTCCAACAACGTTCTCTGTCGATAATCTGGACCTCCTCCCAAAAGGAGCGTACCAGTATACCCGTTGACAACTTAATGGAGTTGTTGACATTTTCAACTCGGTCCTGAAATCCAACAAGATGATAGCTTGGCTATGGGCTCGTCACCATACTGATATACAAGTCTTCCTCGACCACGTGAATTCGATTAGACCTTCGATACAGTTCACGATGGAAAAGGAACACAATAACCTGCTCCCCTTCTTGGACGTTCTGGTCACACGTACGGAGAATAACACGAGCACATCTGTCTACAGAAAACCCACACACACTGGTCTCTACCTCAATTTTAACTCCAATAAGTGCCTAAAACTCCAAGCCGCGACCATCAGCAGCGCTCCATATTTGGAAGAACAAGAATGTCACACATCAAACAAGCCCTTGAAAGAAACGGATACCCGCCCCATTCTATTACCAGGAAATGTACAGCCGTTTCCGCTGCTGCTGCTACGAACGGTCACTCACCCAAAGCTCCAGTTCCCATGATTTTATTTCCCTACCTAAGAGGGATTGGCGAACGTCTTCAGAAGATCTACACACAATTCGACATTAAAGTCATTTTCAGACGTTCTCACACTCTCCGTTGTCTGCTAAGTAAGGTTGCCGCAACTCGGGACCCAAAACTGGTGAACAATTGTGTTTACGTCATCCCTTGTAAATGTAGTATTATCTACACTGGAGAAACAGGCTGCCCCCCCAAGGTCAGACTTGATGAACACAAGAAGGCCATAATCAGGGGCGAGATAGATACATCTGCTATGGCCGACCACATCTGGAAAGAGAACGGCGAGCATCTTCCTCTTTGGGAGGAAGTCCAGATTATTGACAGAGAACGCTGTTGGAAGCAGAGAAAAATCAAAGAGGCAGCTCACATCAAAATCTCGACTAAATGCATCAGCCAGACAAGCGCGGATTTCAACAAATCTGAACCCGACAGAACAAAGACACAGAAACATTTTCATTTACTATACAGTAAGATAATACGATACATATGTCTGGCATTTCAGTAATAGTATTGATCTTTTGATTTTTGTGCCGCAGCTATAACTGCATATATGAAAGTGATATTTTGTCTTTACTATACCAACTGTATTCATTTAGGTTGGAAAGTATTTGGTATGAATAGAGACATTCTGAAGAGCACCTTACCAATGTGCCAAAGGCGTAAATTATACAACGGCTGCATAAGACCAGCAATGACTTATGGATGCGAAACATGGAAACTAACCAAACGAGCTGAAAACCAACTCAGAATAGCACAGAGAACCATGGAAAGAGCAATGCTAGGGATAACTCTAAGAGATAGAAAAAGATCAACATGGATCAGGGAGAGGACTAGGGTGAAGGATATTATACAACTAATTAAGCCGCAAAAACGGAGATGGGCTGGCCACCTAGCAAGAAGGGATGACATTAGATGGGGGCGGGGAAGATTAACCGATTGGTGCCCATGGGACAGTAAACGAAGTAGGAAAAGGCCAGACACAAGATTGAGGGACGAGATAGAAAAGTTTGCCGGTATGACATGGCAGAAGTTAGCATAATCTAGGTCGTCATGGAAGGAGATGGGAAAGGCCTTTGTCCACCAATGGACTTATAACGGCTGCTGCTGCTGCTGATGATGATGATGATACTAATATACGTACTCATCATCGCTGTTTCCTTTCTTTTGAGACGTTACAGACAAAGAATAAATATACAAACAAACGTGACATATTATTATAGTAGATAAATATACATATGTGACATTTATGTGTAAATATAATATGTATACATCTCCCAGTGAGTGTAGGATGTGTAGCAGAAAATACACATAAATATTAAAACGCATATATTTTTACTTGCAATTAATTAATGTCTTTCATTTGCTATACAGCCAGGTAATAAAACCAATATGTCTAACATTTCTGTATAGAATTATTTTGTTTTCGTTTTCATCTTTGTGCAGCGGCTAGACTTCAGTTTTAAATACCTTCGTATTTATGCATCAAATATGTATCGCATAGATATCACACTCCTATTAATTGCTGTGTTAAAATAATAACCCTAATTAAAGGTTATAACTGGCTAAAATCGCTATCCCTTAACACCCAGTTGTTCATAAATTAAAGTTAAACACATTGTAGTTCTATACTAATAGATCAAGTGCAGAATCATTGAATCGGAATTGATAGCTTGCAAGCATTTAACGCAGGGCCCTTGGAAAAGCATATGCTACTCTTAAAAAGGTAAAGTGTCAGTCTCTTAAGAGACAAGTCCCATTGTAGTATGTACGTCCGGTGACGAAATTCCGATTTTCTTTACATGCGTCAGCTTAACGATCCCTGCAAATTTCAAATGTGGTCGGGACCAGGACTTTATTCCTACAAGTTTTTATGACCAGCCCCTTGGCAGGATGCAAGTCTCCCGAAGAAAAAAAGCAACTGGCATTCCAAGGAAAATTATGAATCACCGCCACCTGTATATACTTCTTTTTACCTTGTGAATTAAGCAGTGATGTTGGGCAGTGATCACTATGAAGTCCAAATCTTCCAAAAACAAGTGAGAATGCTGCTGGACACAAACTAAAGGATCAATTGGGCATACACTTACATTGTAAATTGAACCCAACTCACTAAAATAACTATTTTCTGGTGGGGGGATTTCTAATCATTGAGGGGAGTTTGTGTGCAAAATCACACTAATCACACAGATTTGTACTCAATAAGCTGCAGAGTGCACGGGGAAATTTGGTCCTAATGAAGAGTTTCCCACACTCTTCGCTCATAACGGGAATCGAACTCGGGCCCTTCTACGTGGGAGGCAGATGTGCTAACCATTACACTATTCGAGCATATGCTACCTTTGCTATATAGTTAACCCGGCACTGATTAATTAGTGTATTTGTATCTTCAAATTATTTGCCGTGTGTAAGAAGTCAATTATTATAAACCATCAACCAAAACAACATAGGTTTCTTCAGTTTTCAAGGTGGCCTGTCTATGTATCTATCACACATACAACCCGCATCAATGGATCTAGAGGCTGAACATTTAAAGATTTACTCCTTATTACGTCTAGAACAGTTTTGTTTTTAGTGGGGGTCCAATTTGCAATACAATGTTATTCAAAATTGGTCCCTTAGTTCTTGTCCGGCAGCATTACGCTTGTTTTTCAGACTTTTTTTTAGTGAGCACTGCCCAGCAAAGGGCGAGAGAAGTAACATTCATTGATCATTTCTTTTTCCATTTTTTTTAATTGATCATCCCAACACGGAATGCTGCCAAAAAAGACGTTGGCCACGTGACGGTTTCTATTGAGTGACCAATCCGACCTGTTTTTGTTTAAAAAGCATTAAAAGCATTAATTATTTGACGATTATTGCTTTCTAGTCAAACTTGGCTACTTCTAAATGATAGAGGGTTTTTAGACGACGGTCCCTTTACTCCTCCTGCCTACCAATCACCAGAAGAAGAAAAGGTAACGCATCAATTGGTTCATTCGAGCAGCTGTCGATATCAGTATTTGATCAGTTATTTGTATGTTTTATCTAAAAATGTTTCAAGCAAAGATCTTGATAGAAAAAAAGCAACTAGCATTCTAAGGAAAATTATGAATCACCGCCACCTGTATATGCTTCTTTTACCTTGTGAATTAAACGGTGATGGTGGGCAGTGATCACTATAAAGTCCAAATCTCCAAAAAACAAGTGAGAATGCTGCTGGACACAAACTAAGGGATCAATTGGGCATACACTTGAAAATTGAACCCAACTCACTAAAAAACTATTTTTTGGTGGGGGGATTTCTAATCACTGAGGGGAGTTTGTGTGCAAAATTTCAAGTTTATACTATGAACGGTTAGGGCTGGGCGAAATCCGGAAACATAGATAGATAAATACATATAAATGGCAGAACACATGAATGACCTAAACCCTTCTTTTTTAATATTATACTTCCATCCAGTTTTTAGTTAGTGTACGACGTTGGTAGAAGTATGCGATTGTTATGATATACTGCCACGAGGAGGTCATCTGTGCGGAAGTGGGAACGACCCCAGTCACCTTAGGAAATATGCATATGCGTGGGTGTCCGAAAACAGGATGTTGGACACACAAGCGTGGGCGTTCAAACCTGATAAAAGAAGACACAGACCGCCAGCTCGGACGGAAAGAGAGAGGACTCAGAATAGAGAGGCAGACCGCCTAGGCTGGGCCGGAAGGCACGAGACCGGTGTCCCTGTTGGGGACTGTCTGCCGGTTCTCATTATCTCTCTCCCACTCTTCATTCTCCGGTCGACAAAACGTATCTTAAGAAATAAAAGATATGTTCATATTTTTATAAAGAAGTTTCGAGTTTTCCTTCCATTGATTACCAAAGTTCACGATTTTTCTCCTGCGGACAAAGGCACTATACAACACGATTTCTAAGTGATTTCTAGTTAATTGCGTATTATTCAAATTCAATTTCGCAGCAAGTTGAAGCAAATCCTGTACATTAGCTTCTCCGCTGTTTCCGCTATTTCCACGTGTACCTTCACGGTGCAATATGATACTGTGATAAGTGTCTTTCATTCTTGCAAGGTGTTAATTATAATAACAGCGCGACGCATAGCCCCCTTTTCCGAGATTTGTGAAATGGTAGGAAAGATCTTACCGTGTTCTCCAGCAAAACCTTGGCGTCTGTCACGATGGCTGTATATTCAATAATCCAGACGACACCATTAACAATGTAAGCCAGGAATAAATTCTTGTGGATAGACACACGGGCACAGTCCAACTGCCTGAAAGGGAGAGAGAGAGAGAGATATACGGTCGTATGAGTTTTTTGACAAATGTGAACGTGTCTCTTCGTTCTATTATTCGATATATATTACACATTGAGGTGCAGGGTGACCGGCGGATAAAGGGTCGGAGAATGGACTCGGCAAGCAGTGTTCAAACTCCGGCTGGGACAGTTTGTGTTCACTTCGCATTAATGCCCTTGGGAAAGGCATGAATCAATATCTCCCCCCAGCTAAGGGTAAAATAGTGCAGGGTGAAGTGAGTTACGCCACTTCGGGGGCTTGTCGCCTCTTAGTCTATTACACATATCGAACGGCCCGAGTAAGTATATGTGGAGCCAAGCAGGGACAGCTGAAGCCTTAAACAGCGTAAGGGTACTAATTATTTATTTCACATTCTCTAGCTCAGTGGTTCTTAACCTGGGGTGCATGCACCCCAAGTGGTGCGTAAGGCAATATGGGGGGAAGGGGCAGAAGAGGATGGCAAACAAACTGTGTTTCTGTTTTATTGATGATGTATAAAAACATCCGGTGTCGAGACAAAATGTGTCCCTTTCCGATTCGATAATATTTAGGGTGCCTGATGTAAATTTGATCCCAAAGTGTAAATAACAAAATGTTAAAATGTGTCAGATGTCAAAAGACTGTATCAATCAGCATTTTCTGTTACTACTGCCTGGACGGTAAGTTAGTTATGAGAGAGTGGTTTGCCCAACTAACCTACCATCGTGGCATGGTAGTGACGAAGCATTTTTTTCAAGTTGATAATAGGTCGGAACACAGGGAGAAGCGGATTCATGCCTTTCCCAAGTGAAACTGTTTAAAGTGAACAAAGGCATCCTCAACCGAAATTCGAACTGGTTTTGCCGATCGGATAACCGTTACGCCAACCCGCACCTCCTTTATAGCTACAGGTATAGCCCACTTTTCGGACAATTCGCTTTATGCTACTTTTTTAGCTTTTACAAAAACAGGCGAAAACCAAAAATAGCGTTCAGCGTTTGTTTTACAGCGAGATGTTATAGAAGCAGCTCGCACACTCTTCCCCGATCTCCTGTACCTCCCACCATCCTAAACTCAAACGAGTTAGTCTTTGGGGTTCTGGAAACTGACGCTGACGCTGCTTAGCGAATTCTTTATTTAAATTTAAAATCTATATAGTAATAGAATTTTAATATATTTATCATATACATAAGTATAGGATATGTATGTAAAGCCTCTTTTGCTTTATTTTTTGGTTTTAAATTAAGTAAATTCTATTTTTCTGTAGAAAATTTGATTTGTGGAATTAT
>VCCN01005725.1:632483-646354 GCA_006491835.1 Architeuthis dux
GTTTTATTGCATTTAGAATGCCACAGAAAACGCTATTCTACAAAATAAACGATAAAATGAAAGTCGATACAATGTTTTTATCATTATTCAAAAGAAGAAGAAGAGGAAGAAGGAGAAGAAGAAGAAGAAATGAGGAAGAGGCAAAAAATGAACAGAAAAAGCCGGAGCAGCAGAAGAAGAGGGTAAAGAAAAATACACAGAAAAAGAAAGTAAGAAAAAAGATGGAGAATGAAGAAAAAGACATAGGATAGGAATAGGGAGGAGAAAACACAATGGAAGAAGAAGAAGAAGAAGAAGAAGAAGAAGAAGAAGAAGAAGAAGAAGAAGAAGAAGAAGAGGCAAACAATGGGAATAGATGAGAAAAGCTGCAGCAGTAGCAGATGCAGACGACTTTTTATATTGATGTTTAGTCTGATGACCCTCTGTTTTCTGAATCTTCAACAAGGCAAAACAGATACAAATTAGGCAACGAAATTCGCAACTATTTCAAGATGGAAGCCACAATTACCGGAATATACAGAAGAAGAAGCAAAGAATTGAGACAAAAAGGAAAGAAACCATGAAGAAATTGCGTCTTTAAATAAAAGGATGTTCTCCACATTCAATTATTGTCTAAATGTTGAATTCTTTTCTTTCCTTTTGTTTGTGACCAAACCAGAAATGTGGATGTGGATGTGGATGCAAATTATACCACTTTTTTGCTCTGCAGGGGATATTTCGACTCGATACTTGTTAAAAGTTGTTAAAAGTTGTTCTGCATTGCAAAATCAAATATAACATAACATGCCTCAGCTACAAATTAGGCTTGATTTCACTAATAATCCACTCAGATAATTACTGGAAGAAACGGATGTCTTTCTACTTTCCTCTTGAAATCTGTTTTTGCTAAAATGATTAGCTGATTTAAAAGTTGGCCATAGAGCTCCGTCGGTAACTGCCTCATCGCCCCTTGGATTAATAATGGAATGAGTCATCGTCATGTTGAAAAAAAGAAAGGGAAGAGAGTGAAAGATATGGGAGAAACAAATGGTGAAAATACTAAGAGATTCCGTTGTCATGGTGATTAAAAACGTCACAGAGACGCTACGTTTGCTTCTATGAAACGGAAGAAAGAAAGAAATAGTGAAAGACAGTTAGAGAAAGAGGAAGAGCGACAGAGAAAGAAAGGAAGCGGATTGTTAGTAAAAGGCAGAAAAGAAAGGTTGTTTTTTGTCAGCTGCTTGTCTGAAAAGAAATGATTTACTAAGTAAAAGTTTTGGTCATAAGGGGGTGGGAAGAGAGAAATAGAGACGCGAACTACTCGTACGCGGTGGGAAGAGAAATAGAGGATTTATTTATTTATTTTTCAATCAATTGTCTCACGATTACGGGCATCCCACTATATACATTTACTAACTGAAAACCGCCCGATAGTGTTTATTAATGGGTCATTTTCATTGAAGTTCTCGTGTAGTATACTTCCTTATAAATGAATTGGTAGTAAAAAGATGAAATCTAGAATCTTTAACAGTCTTTTCACTGCTCTACTTTGCCATTAATTTTGTATAAATCTCTGAGATGAGGTGTTGTTGCAGTTATGCCTCGTCTCTGTTGGACCATTTCCTCGCTTATCATGTCTTTATTACAACATTTCGGTCACTGTTATAACGTATTGTTCATTTGTGTGTGTGTGTGTGTGTTGTAGTTGTAGATCGAAATCCTGATCGCGGCACCCAAATATTATATAACACAACCGCGGCGCCAAATATGAAGCAGACGTCACACGTGGTTCAGATGAACGGCACCGACGATAACTCCTTGTCCCACGCCGTCACTCGGTCGCACGGCAACCATTCTCAGTTCGAATGTCGGGAATTTCTGCTTCATCGGTAGAAACTTGCTTCGACTTCACTCTCTGGTAGTGTCTGTCGTCTAGTGTGTTCCTTTTATTTCTGTTGATTCATGATCTTGGGAGTATGTAGAATAATGCCGGTATTTCTTCTCGCCGATGTGAGACGTCTCGTTCCAGGGCTGCAGATTTACGGGAGGGATGCATCTATGGAGGGAAACAAAACGTTGTGCCCATACCGGAGAAAACGCTCTTCCACGTGGCTGGATGGAAAGACAACAAAATTCGTTGATTTGAAGGAAAATGTGTGCTACTTTTACGAGTTGTTAAATTCTGTTCCTAGTTGCTTTACCGAGGGTGACCAACTAGGGTGATGATAGTAGTTCAAATCAAGGCGCACTGGCTTCCTCCCACTCCTATCCCCACCCTGACGGGCGGGATTGAAGCTCTTAGCTTGTTGACTCCTTGCTGTCTTCTGCCCAACTGCTAACTGCCGGCCGATTTGAAATCACGGCCACCCTTAAACCACTCTGGTTGGTCGAACGCATTTTCTTTGTTGAGACTTCCGTGTGATTCGGTCAATCGGTTTGATCCAAATCCTGGCCCAGAGAACATGATATGGCATTTTGGTGCAAGTGCCAATACTATCACCCCGAATTCAAGTCTTCTAATAAAATAACACAAACACCCAAACAGAGTGTATTTCATTACAAGTATAATACTTGTTAACTGTGGTTGTGTCGTGCTATTTTTGAAGCTGTGTGATTCAACCGTTGTGCCATGGTGATGGATCGGTGACTTCCTGATAACCTATTCTGGTAGCGGGAAGAGTTAAGACAAGGGTTGTCGTCTTTAGGAAAACATTCTTGTATTCAGTAATTGCAGAGTGTGATTAGCTGAATATTTATGCGCACACCCTTTCACTTTCACTTTTACTTTTACTTTCAAGTCATCGCCAAAAGTAAATCATTTCTGAATAGAGTCGAAACCAAAGTAATTGTCTTTGCGTTGTCACAATCAAAGAAAAAAAGTTATAATCGAAAAAAGTTAAATGTGTTTCCCACAGCTAAGCACTATTTTAGACATTATTTAACTTTCTCTTCGCAGTTAAATCTAAAAATGATTATTTCGTGACATTTGAAAACCGAACAAATGGACCTGCAGCTGTCGTAGATGGAGTTTTTGGTACTTCACAGTCAATACATTTTTCGACACTTTGCTTTTTGGAACCTACGAAAAGTGAATAAGAAAAGTAAATGAATTTGTTTCAAATGATTTGACAAAAGCCAGACTGGCGTAATGTACTGGATCAAAAGTTTTGCAAGTATCC
The DNA here is from genome assembly GCA_006491835.1 of Architeuthis dux. Taxonomy (NCBI): domain Eukaryota; kingdom Metazoa; phylum Mollusca; class Cephalopoda; order Oegopsida; family Architeuthidae; genus Architeuthis; species Architeuthis dux. The sequence goes on from VCCN01005725.1 coordinate 635,642, forward strand.
ATTGAAACATTTGCATTTCAATCTCACTTATTAATGTAATATTTTAACCGTGCCGTCAAAAAATGACGGAATATATGAAGTATATGGATACACATTGCATGTTATATACGTGAATAATAGAGATTTGCATTGCAGTGAGCTTGGGGGAGCGCGTTCTGTTAACCACAAACGGATTTTCATTATTTTCTTTTTTTCTTTATTACTTTTTAAAGTTGTTATTGCAGTTGCTGCAAACAGAATTTTGGCCAAGACGATGTTTATTTTCAACCAGATGGTGCATCACTTCACCATGGGGTCACTGTCAGATTTTGGTTAAATCTCATCTTCTGGGCGAGATCATTGGGACGATATAATTCGATCACCGGATATTTGTTTACTTGACTTCTTTCTGGGGGTTAAATGAAAGGTCTCGTTTCCAATGAAAGTCCTGAATTGAAATAAATAATAAAATGGGTCTCATAATAAAAACGATTCTTTTCAAATCAACCTACAATCAATATTTTTTTTTATTAATATCCTACCTTCTTGCTTTCACGAAATCCAACCTAGTTTTAAACAAGCGAAGGTGGTTTCTCAACATTAGTCATTCAACCCATCTTTTCGGAAGAAAGATCATGGTTTTGCAACTTGTGCGCCGTTCCAAATTCCGCACACGCGACCTGTTTCTTCGCTGACGAGTCAGCCATCAAAAGAGGCAAATATTTATGTTCGTGCACAACTCGCGTGGTGTGAACAACTCGTGTCGAAAACGTCAGAAACATCCAAGAAGACCGCATGCACGACCGCCAATGATCTTAGGTTTCATCAAGAGTAGTAGGCCCGTTCCTTTCGGAACGAAACATTAAACTGCAAAATAAGTCAGATTTATTATGAGATACTTTTTACGAAACGCTCTTAGCAATGCAATTTATTTGCACGATTGCCAATACTGTTAGGTTCGGTGCCGGATTAAAGCCACTGGAGGCCCTCGGCTAGGGAAGGGCTTCTCAAAGTAGAGGGTCACGTACAGATTATTGGGAGTCACAGAAATATTTGAAAATCTTTTTCAAAGTCTAATTGTGTATATTTTATTATCTCTATACAAAAATGTACTCCTTTCGATGCTTATTGTAAAATGGCTCAATGATGTTCAATAATCTTTTAAAAATGAATTTAGTTTTTGTTACATTTGAGTGATTTATTTTTTTTTTAAAGAAGTTTTCTCGTAATCAACACCGTAACACTTAATTTTGGATTTGTGCTTACACATTATTTTGGTCTAGGTAACGTTACAAATGAAATAAGATTAACGGTAAACTTTAAAAAATATTATCACGCCCTGGGCTACAGCCCGCTCAGTCCATATGTAAATCCGGCTAAGGTTAGGTCACATCAAGAGTAGTATGCATGGTCCTTTCGGAGCGTAACATCTAGCTGCAAAAAAGGTCGGTTATATTATGAGACACCCATTACACCCAGGTTGCCCCCAACTCGGGACCCCCAAACTGGTGAACAACTGTGTTTACGCCATCCCTTGTAAATGTGGTATTATCTACACTAGAGAAACGGGCCGCCCCCTCAAGATCAGACTTGATGAACACAAGAAGGCCATAATCTGGGGCGAGATAGATAAATCTGCTATGGCCGACCACATCTGGAGAGAGAACGGCGAGCATCTTCCTCTTTGGGAGGAAGTCCAGATTATTGACAGAGAACGTTGTTGGAAGCAGAATAAAAAAAAGTGCGGATTTAGATTTAATTTTTATAATGCTTTTTTCGAATCGAATTTGAAAAAAAAAACTTAGAACTATTTAATAATCTTTTCTTTAATTGGAACTTGTCTGCTACGCTACAGTTGTTAGATTACGTCTGGTAAATACACTTTATTCAAAAGTTAAAACAAATCTGTTTAAATAAAGTTGTGTAGTAACTATCATTGAAATGATGAATTCTAACACTTAAATTATTTACTTTATTATGCTACATAGCATCACTTCATAAGTTTCTTCAATTATAGTTAGATTAGCGACACCAGATCAACGAGATATAAACAGTGCTTTATCCGGTTATGAAATATATACCGCTATTAATTGTTTGCTATGAATTTTCTGGCGATTAATTCGCCGGATCCCATTTAACACGGTGGAATACACAGCTATCTCAGTTAAGTCAAGAGGTGGTCCATTATATTTACTAAGCTTAGCTTAGTACGGCACACCACCAAATAGAGGGAAATGATGGTAGGAATATTGTGTTACACCAACCTTCCAAGAGTGGAAAAGCTAGCTTACCTTGAAAATGTACGTCATCGTTTTCCGCTTATACCCTCATCGAAGGTGTTGTGGGGTTCACACGGGCAACTGTCAGTGGAGCCCTCTTCCGGCTTGCCAGGCCTTCGTTCTGCTTACAGTACCTGGTATTCCCCAATGGTCACCCATCTAGGTACTGACCAGGCTCGACGTTGGTTAACTGCAGTGTATCCAACGTGATTTGGCTGTAACCCCTTATCCTCGTTGAGAAGTTCCTCCATCCTAGTCCTTGTGCTGAAGGTTTAGCAGGGAGGCATTGAGTACCATTTTAAAGTCTTTTGTATGACTCGACGTTGGATCGAACCACAGCCTACCTGTTGTATACACTGTTCTGCCGTCATGGGTCGTCTCGTCGTGGGTTGCTCATTTGCGGGAGGAAAATCGTGAACTTGGACAATCATCAAAGGAATGAAGGACTCGAAGAACCGTCAGTCTGTCCACAACAGGGACAGCGGTCTCGTATAGACCTTTACACTGTTCTGTCGCCATGGGTCGTCTCGTCGTGGGTTGCTTATTTGCGGGAGGAAAATCGTGAACTTGGACAATCAAAAAGGATGACTCGAAAAACTGGTTTGTAAAAATATGAGACATATTTTTATTTCATAGCATACACTTTGTCGGCCGGAGAATGAAGCGTGGGAGAGAGATAAGGTGTGCCCGAGACCGTTCCCAACAGGGGAGCTTGGTCTTATGCCTTCCCAGCCCTAGGCGGTCTGCCTCCTGGCTGCTTGGGTCTCTGTTCTGTGTTCTGTGTTAGGGTCTCTGATTTTTGCCGTCTCTTAGCTGACTTTATCAGGTTTGAACGCCCACTTTTTTGTCGTTTCCGGTTTCCAGATCCTGTTGTTTTGGACACCCACGCATTTCATGAGGTGACTGGGTCACTTCCATTTCCGCACAGGTGTTTAACCTGGAAAATGACCTCTCATGGTAGTATATCATAACATACCGAACCGGAGGCGTGCACTCTACCACTGGGCCACGGTGATCGGTACCTTGAAAATAAGCATTTGAAATCCTGGCTTTTGCCTTAGATCGAACATCAATCACTGGTGCTAGTTGGAATACATAACTACTTCACTCACGAGGCCATACAACTCTCTTGTCAGTGAAAGTAATATTTTAACCCTTTATAGGTCACCCCTAAAAATATTTTAGATATCTAAACAATATGTTTGTATGTTAAACTAGACCTAATTACAAAATATTTTCAGTTGTAAGTTTTCTGAATATCTTTTGTTTATGGGGACAAAACCCTCTCTGATGAAGTGATCATATATGGTGCCTCGCCCAAAAGATTAAAAATTAAAGTAGAAAGTTAAATAAAACATAGAATTAAAGAATAACATTCAATATAATGAATAGATAAAAAAAAATTGATATTGATAAAAATAAATAACACCTCCGGGTTGATTTTAAAACTTTATTGTGCCGGCCAAAAACAGGCTAATCTAATGGGGTGTGGTATGCCTCAAAATAGTTTCTGTCTTTGTTCAAACACAAGTGTACTTTGCAAAGCTTGCAGACCACATTGGTGCGGATAGTGTTGTCTTTGTGGCTACAATACTTGCATGTGGATGACGGGTACTCAGGTGATCATATATAGTCACTTGCCCCATAAACGGTTAATGTGGTTTTGGTTAAGAAACAAATTCGTTCTCTGAGATTCATTTAAAAAAAAAGAAGAATACACGTTTAAGAATATGATTGATTATTGACAATTATATATCGGCGCTGGTTGTGACAACCTTGCATAAATGATAGCTCTTATCCTGACAGGTAATATCATTTTATTTCAGTCATTAATAAAATAGATAACAAAAACAGGTCTGGTTAATCACTGAATAGAAACCGTCACATGACCAACGTCTTTTGGCAGCATGCCGTGTTGGGGGTGACCAATTAAAACATTGGAAAAGGGGTAATCAATGAATAAGTTACTTCTCTCACCTTTTGTTGGGTAGTGTCACTAAAAAAAAAGTCTTAATTTTCAACAAAAAAAACGAGGGATCAATTTAGGATAAACTTACATTGCAAATTGCCCCCCCCACACACACACACTAAAATCCTATTTAGGGGGGAAATTTCCAAAAAAAAAAAAAGATGTTTTTTCTCGACATAAGGAGTAAATGTTTAAATGTTTAGCCCTCTACCTCTATTGGTGCGGCCTGTACGCATGATACATGATCGCTGCCACTCGATACGAGTAAGAGCACACTGTCATGTATCCTCCAAGGAGCAACGCGTACTTGAGAAAGGAACCGGGTGCACAGACCGGCCCTACCGGAGGGAGGAAATTGGATCAAAGTGTAGTATCTGTTCTTCGAAACCGCCATGGCCTCGAAGTTCAGAGAATCACGGCCCTTCGGGGGTCCTTGTGTCATGCTTGGGTATCGTCCTGGGAGAAGTTACACAGAATATCTTGGCCAGCTGGTCGGGAGGCGATCACCATTAGCATGCTCAGGATTCGTCCTGAGAAGCTTTTGGGATCTCCGCGCCTCCCCCCTTTATCCCGGTCCTCGTGACATCTGTCTCAGTGACAGGGATTTGGGATTCTCCCCACTCAAGTCTCTAGTACATGGATCCTCACCCCTCCTACTGAATCCGGCACTAAATGACCCACCAAGGGTCGATGTGCCGTTAAACAAAACAATCAATCAATCAAACCGGCCCTACCTTGGCGGCAGAGCATAATAGCCCAAGACGGCCGTAGAAGAATCTTGTTGTTGCATACAGCACCTGGTACGCATGATACATACATAGCCAGCCAGACCAGCTCAAAAACTGAAGAAACCTATGATGGCAGTTTTGGTGACAGTCATGGTTGACGCTTTCTAATAGAAAGTCGAAATAGAATAATAGCACTCAGGTTGACGTTCAATTTTAAAAAAACATTTCAGGAAATAAGAATCAATACGACTGCGAAACATGGAAATTAACCAAACGTGCTGAAAACCAACTCAGAATAGCACAGAGAGCCATGGAAAGAGCAATGCTAGGGATAGAAAAAGATCAACATGGATCAGAGAAAGGACTGGAGTGAAGGATATTATACAACTAATTAAACAGCAGAAATGGAGATGGGCTGGTAACCTAGCAAGAAGAGATGGGGTAAAAGAATAACCGATTAGTGCACATGGAACAGTAAACGAAGTAGGAAAAGACCAGACACAAGATGGAGGGACGAAATAGAAAGGTTTGCCGGTAAGACGCGGCAGAGGTTAGCATAAGATAGGTCGTCATGGAAGGAGATGGGAAAGGCCTTTGTCCAGCAGTGGACTTATAACGGCTGATGATGATGATGAACATTCGATACAAACATGACGACTAAAAAGTAACTGAAACAATGTTTTGTAAGCAGATTAGATAGTTGTAACTATGGGGATATTTATAAGGTTTCGCTTAGTCTGGTACAAGGCCACAATAGTGAGGCACTCAGCGAGAATCGTAGTTAAGTATGTGTGTTTTTTCTTGGTTTTATACTCTTTATTTTAAAAAGCGAAACCTACTTACAATTCTTTAATATCAGAAACTGTCAACCAAAATTGTCACGAAAACTGACAACACAGGTTTCTTCAGTTTTTAAGCGGGTCTGGCTGGTTGGCAATGTATGTATGTATGTATGTATGTATGCACTTATACTTCTTATTATGGCTATGAAAAACATTTTCCCCCTGTTTTTTAACCCCTCCCAAAAGGTTTTTAGTGGGAGTTCAATTTGCCATGCAAGTTTATGCTAAATGGGTGCCTTTAGGCTTGTCTTTTTTTTAATATTCAGACTTTTTTTAGTGATGACTGCTCAACAAAAGGCGAAAGAAGTAACTTTTCTTTGTTTTTGAGCTCCTCTCCTCAAATGGGTTTTAGTGGGGTGTTTAATTTACAATGCAAGTTTATACTAAATTAGTGCCTTAGTTCGTGTCCGGCAGCATTCAAGCTTGTTTTTTGTTGTTTAAAATTCAGACTTTTTTTTTAGTGACCGCTGACAAACAAAAGGCGAGAGAAGTAACTTATTCATTGATCACCCCTTTTTTCCCCAATCTTTTAATTGATCACCCCCAACACGGCATACTGCCAAAAGACATTGGTCAAGTGACTGTTTCTATTGAGTGACTAACCAGACCTGCCGTTTTTTTTATCTTTGTTCGACAGTATTCGTTTTATTACTGTACGCAACATCAAAATATACGAGGAAGTTATTTTCTATAGTTTTGAGAAGGGTCATTAATATTCAAATGGTCCTTCGGTCGATTGAGCTCCTTCTTGTTATTGTGTACATGACGTTTCGGCCGATCCATTCTTCGCCCTTCTTCAGGTGTAAAATCCGAGTGTGATGGGTTAAACAGAAATTATGTTTAAAGGGGAGGATAGCCCTTATAGCGCATGGCCTGTGTGTTTCTGTGTCTTTGTCTTGTCGGGTTTAGATTTGTTGAGAAGTGGAAGCCACATCGAGTTGAAATCCACACTTGTCTGGCTAATGCATTTAGTCGACACTTTGATGTGAGTTGCCTCTTTGATTTTTCTCTGCTTCCAACATCGTTCTCTGTCAATAATCTGGACTTCCTCCCAAAGAGGAAGATGCTCGCCGTTCTCTCTCCAGATGTGCTCTGCCATAGCAGATATATCTATCTCGCCCCTGATTATGGCCTTCTTGTGTTCATCAAGTCTGACCTTGAGGGGGCGGCCCGTTTCTCCAGTGTAGATAATACCAGATTTACAAGGGATGGCGTAAACACAGTTGTTCACCAGTTTGGGGTCCCGAGTTGGGGCAACCTTACTCAGCAGAGTACGGATTTCAACCCGATGTGGCTTCCACTTCTCAACAAACCTAAACCCGACAAGACAGATACACAGAAACACCCAGGCCATGGGCTATAAGGGTTACTCCCTTTAAAGATAATTTCTGTTTAACCCATCACACTCGGATGTTACACCTGAAGAAGGCCAAAGAATGGATCGGTCGAAACGTTGTGTTTACAACACAAATAACAAGAAGGAATTCAATCGTCCGAAGAACCATTTGAATATGAGGAAATTGTTCGAAAGACCACTTCCATCTCTCTCTCCCTCTCTCTCTCTCTCGTTGTAAATGTGAATCTTTCTTTTATCTTCTCTCTCTCTTTCCTTCTCTTATATGTACCTTATATTCCCCTTTCTCTTTATCTTCTATCCCTTCTATTTCTTCTATCTTCTATAAATATGATTCTTTCTTTCTTTCTCTCTGTTCTATATTTTATAAATATGAATATCTTTCTCTTAGCTTCTCTTCTATCTTTCTTATCTTCCATAAATATGAACCTTTTTCGGTAAAGATCTACATCCTTTAACCAAGTCGAAAAGAAAAAAAGAAACAATTCTATTTCGTCAGTAATTTTATGTGCTTTTAATCCATTAGACCAGGCATGGGCAACCATTTTCGAGCAATGGGCCGCATGAGATATTGCTAATCATAAACCGGGCCACAAATTCACAAATTCACCGTCAGAATAATTTTTAGAATGTTAGGAACTTTTTTTACTAACAACGTAGCTTGCAAGCACCATTTCGCCGAACTCTGTTTGCCTTTTAGAAAAAAGCGTATTTAGGCTACCGATCTGTTTCTTTAGTGTTTCAGTTTTAAGCTTTTTGATATCTCCTTTAAATTTATCATACCCGAAATGTTTAGTTGTGTAATGACGCTTAACGTTAAATTCTTTAAATGCAGAGTGGGATTCAGAACATATTAGACACATTGGTCTGTTTTTTTTACTTTACACAGAAGTAATCATTTGTCCACTTATCCTGGAATTTTCTCATTTCTTCAAAAAAGGTTCCCTTTTTCTTAGATCAAATTTTAAAACAACGTTATTTTCCTCATGGAATTAAGCGTGCCATTCAGAAAGTCAAAAGGGCCGCTGGTTGTCCATGGCTGCATTAGACCATAACAATCTTCCATGGATTTTCTATTTTTCAGAAAAAAATGTTTTTTAAGGTTTCTATTTACAATATAACTGTATTTGGCCCTGTTACTTTTCGCGCGTTGTATGGAAGTGAGGACTTTCTATTTTTCAGAAAAAAATGTTTTTTTAAGGATTTTATTTAAAATGTAACTTTATCGTAAACGGGACCGTTGCTTTCGTCCGTTGTATGGAAGTGAAGATTTTCTATTTTTTCAGAAAAAATACTTTTTACGGTTTCTATTTACAATGTAATCGTATACGGGCAAATTACTTTCCGTCCGTTGTATGGAAGTGAGGCTTCGAAGTATTCGGTTACTTCCCTTGTGAGGCTTCTTTGATAATTTAATGAACGATTTTTCTGTGCTTTCATTAAAAACAAAATCTTAATGAAAGCACAGGTAAAACCGTCATTAAAATATAAAATAAAACCTAGTTAACAACCTACATAATGGAAGTAACAACATGCTTCGAAGCCTCACTTCTATACAATGGACGGAAAGTAACGGTCCTGTTTACCATACAGTCACATTGTAAATAGAACCCCCTTGTAAAATCTTAAAAAAACATTTCTTCTAAAATCTAACAACTTCTAAGAAGGTTGTTAGGGTCTAAAGGATTAAAAGCACATAAAACTACTGTTTCTATTTTCTTTCGATTTAGTTAACTTCTTTATCCATCGCCTTTCTCATTCGAACCTTTCTCTCCCGATATGTCTTGTTCCCGACAGATATCACTCGTTCGTTATTACACATATCTTTTTGAGTAGCTTTGACCAATTTCTTTATCCTGTTGTTTTGTATCACAACATTTCAGTCGATAAGAATTCTTAATAAAAAAAAAACTAGTTTCAGACAAGAGCCGAACTCGCATTCAATACCTCGAAAACTTGTCTTTCACGGACGACACCTAAACACAATTCAATGCTCCATGGCACAGGTTGGTGGTGCCTGATACTATAAACAAACATAAGGTAAAAACAAGGGGGCAGGGGGCAAGTGCACCCCCAAAATTCGGTCAAAACAGTGTAATTCGGGCAAAACTGTAATTCGGGCAAAACCGTGGAAAATTTCTGAAAATCAAGCTTTTTGCACCCCCCCCCTTATAGAAAGAGTTCCCATACGCCCATTGATAAAATGACGCTGGTTTTAAGTCAGAGTGAAAGCCCTTTCCATGATAGTCCGTTACGTAATAACTATTCGTTAAAATATCAAATCTTTGCTGATATGCTGCACACGTTTCGTCAACTAACGTAAGATTTCAGGAAAATAAAGCCTTTTGCCCCCCCCCCCTTATAGAAAGAGTTCCCATACGCCCATGGCTATAATGACGCTGGTTTTAAGTCAGAGTAAAAGCCTCTTCCATGACAGTCCGTTACGTAATAGCTATTGGTTAACATATCGAATCTTTGCTGATATGCTGCACACGTTTCGTCAACAAACGTGAGCATCAATTATTGAAGAAACTACTCGCATACACCAAACATAATAGGATTTTTCAATCTCTGAATCATTTACGTTCAATCAGAAACAGTTGTGAATTTCTGTGTGGAAATTAACTTAACGTTGGCCAAGTCTGAAAAGGTTGAACGAAACTGTTATTATACTTTTAGACTCTGCGTCTCGTAGTCGAGTCTTTATGTTTATACAAGCATAGTAAACGATGGTGGGCTTATTTACGTATAGATAACTTATACAAATGTATATTTTAGTATAGATCTTATTGATTGCAAACAAAAAAAAGAACGCTTACCTCGAACGAAATTTATTTTTCTGTCTATTTTCAACAATTCTTAATATTTTCTGTTTTTTCAATTATTTTAAAACAATGGGACAACCGGATTGGTTAAAAACGATTTTCCTTTTAAACATGAGAAAAACGTCGGTTTTATTCATGAAATATCAGAGATGCCTATATTCGTTTACTGTCCCACTACGAATACACCAGCAGCAGCAGCAACCGCAGCAGAAATAGTGATATAGACGCGAACACACAAACACACAGCTGTTTGCTTTAGCGTATGCCAACACACAGGTACACACTTTTCTTTACCCCTTCCTCTTTTCCTGTTTGCTTTAGCATGACACAAACCAACAAGCAAACATGCATATAAACAAAAACAGCTTTTATATAATAATTAAGATCGCTTCTCATCTAAATGCCACTTTCAAGATGTTTGATCTAGAGTTGATGCTTCAACTACCAGTATTTTGCTAATTACAATTCAGCAGAATTTTGAATTAAAAATCAAGCCCGTTGAATTTTATTTCTTGAGCAAGAAAGAAAAAACCTACCTAGCAATAAACAAAGATAAGTACACATGGGAACATATCACGTATTGAGGCTATTTTCTGTTGAGTAATAACATATACAAATCAATAAAATGTACTTTATGATTAAAAGATTAGTCAAGATTTTCTTTATATATATATATGTGATTTTGGGGAAATGACAACCCTCTTAGTTGTTTCAAAGTTTGAAAAATCGTAATAAAC